>JAXGGA010002969.1:0-45000 GCA_038373865.1 Uloborus plumipes
CGGGACCCTTCACAAAATGCTGATCAAACAAACTTATATTTCACACATTATTCATTCAAAAAGCAAATCTGAAATCAAAATAATGCATAGCATATTTCTGTGGAAAAGCCCATAACTTTTGAGCATTTTCTGAAGTTAAAGAAGGGAATCGCTTATCCGCCGACTTTGGGAGAAAAAAAAAGTCGGCACTTCCTGCCTGGTAGTGTAAAATGTAGCACTTTTTGTTGGTTTCTTTTAAAGAAATTAACTGCTAAAAAAAAGGTAGTTGTTTTGCTTTAATGGTTCTTGTTTGTTTTATCATACACAAATCAAAGTGGCTTGCTGTGATGTTGCTGTTATAGATTTCTCTGAAAGTGCAGAGTAAGGATTTTTCTCCCTGCTCATGGACTTAAAGGAAATAATAATAATAGCAATTATCAGCCGAATGAGCTTAGAACTGCAAACAGATAGCTAGAGTTGGAGAAAAAATGGGATTGCTTCTGGTTAGAGCAATCAGCTATTTAAAATTAAAATTATCTCCATCTGACGTCTTTGGTGGGATGTTTTGACCTTATTTTGGCAGAAAATTATCTTTTTTTATTTCATTTATTTATTTATTTATTTTTTAATGCTTACAAGGGTGGTGTTTTAGTTATATTCAGGAATTAATGTATTTTTGCGTCTGTTAATATTAGACGTCTGGTCTGGTATTGTTTGTTTTGCTATGTTTCTCTACCGTATTTTTTCCTCTGAATTTTTAGCGAATATGTCGGTGATTATTAATGACATTCATCATATAAATCTGATGAAATGCAGCTCTAATATTTTTGACTTTAATAAATAAATCGTTTTTATATTTCTTTTGCTTTCATTTTGAAAAAAGCGATCTGCATCCGATATGAAAATCGAATTTTACTTACTTTTCAAGCTAATTACTCTTTGTTAAGAGGCAAATAAATGAAAATTCGCTTTATTTTTTGCTCAGATCATTATTTTAAATTTTTTAAAGCAAAATTAACTGCTCTTTTATGAGTCTAAATGTTAACCGATCGTTCTATTTTATTTTTGCATTAATTATGGAAACAGACATTAACACGTTGACTGCCACGCGTGTTTACAACAAAATCCCCGTTAGGCCACCGGTGCCACTGTAAGATGCGTGCTCTGCTACCGCATGTCTGTTTACATTTCTTTCGGTACTCTCACCCTGATATCTATTACGATCCTCATTTATCACGTTATTACTCTGCACGAGCAGTTGTAATCTTTGCCGTGGACTGAGTAGTACAACTAATATCTCTGCCCATAATTTTTCAATAGTGAAGAGAAAGATGAAAAAGTCAGTGTGCAGTGATTCATATCGCAGTGAAAGGAAGACTAGTCACGCTAGTTGCTCAAATTCGGATAGCAGCGATGAGGAAGTGATCAGATTGCCCAAAAGAAGAAAAGTAAATCGTATCATATCATCAGATTCTGATACGGATACGGATAAATGCAATCTTAGTGCTAATGAATATTATGAAGATACTATTGACGAGATGTTACGAGATTTGGTCGTGGAAGAAGAAAGCAACGTTGATGATATTGAGGAAGCTCCAGTTCAACAAAGTGAATGGAGTGAATTTAGTGGTCGGCAAAAATCAATTTCTTTTCAAGAAACAGGCGGTCTGAATAAGCAATTACCTGACGATATAAATCCGTATGATGTGTTTACGTTGTTCGTCGATGTCCAAGCTGCCCTGGTCAACCGCAACTTTGCAGTGAATGCTTCAATATTTTCCACTGTAAATAATTTTGTTAATAAACAATTTTTAAAAAAATTCAACAGTATTATTATCTCCTGTCATATATTTATCTAAATATGTTCGGAAATCCTTTGGAAGGAGTCACCCGACGTGGCCTGATGAGAACTTTTGCTGTCACCCGAATACGGGTGACGTGGCCTGATGAGAACTTTTGCTGTCACCCGAATACGGGTGACGTGGCCTGATGAGAACTTTTGCTGTCACCCGAATACGGGTGACACGGCAGTTAACGTGTTAATAATATGTTTACCATAGACCTTTGACATGCAATTGTAAAAAAAAATCACCAAAAAAAATTATTTTATGTTCCGTTTTTATGCTTTTGATGTCACTTGAATGATCACTTTGAAAACTGCAATATCTTTGCATCCGCTACAGGAATCGGACTTTACGCATTTTTGATGTTTAATATGCTTTTTTAAGAGGAAAATAAATGAAATTTATTTTTATTCTTTATTAAATTCAAAAAAAATTTTTTTTTTTTTGCGGGGTTTTTTTTTTTTTTTTTTCAAAATTATTTGATTTTCACAAAATTATTTGATTTTTCACAAAAAACGGACCCTGTGAAAAATCCTGGACAGACCCCTGATTGTTCTTCGGATAAGATAAGCTACAGTTAAGACAAATTAATAAGTTTGTTTGTATGAGATTCGGTTGTATCAATTATATGGTATTAACCACTAAGGATTTTCCACATTCTTAAATTTTCTAAACTACTTCTCTCCCCCATTTTTATGTAAAAGACATGAAGAAGTTAATTCTATAGTTTTGAAAAACAGCTTTAATTTCTTGGCTAATTATCTGGTCAAATAATTACTGTTAGGGCTTTAATGTATTAAGGCGCATATTTTAACCTTTAAAATTTTGCATGAATTATATGCTTACACTTAAAACATATGTGTTCACTGTGTTGATTGAGAATAGTGATTATTTTCAAAATTTTTGAGCCTTCATCTTTGCAATTAATAAAAAAAAAAAAACTATCTGCACCTAAAAAAATATTTTTTTTTTTTTTTGTCTAGAAAAGTGAGAATTTTCAATTTTTAATATTTCAGGAATACATATCGTCTTCTGTGTGTTGTATAAGTATTAATTATTCTTGATATTCTCAACTGATGTTGTTTGTGATATTTATCCTTCTGTTTAAATGTGTTCAAGAAATTGCATTTTTTTTTTCTTTTTTCCAGGATAATTCTGAGCTTGGAAAAATCTGGACTGTTGGCCAAAAACTGTGGCAGTGTGATTCAACAGTATACGCTTCATTAGCAGAAGAATGGCCTGATCATGTAAAACCCATTCTTTCTGCCATTACTGGTAAGTTTTTTTTCTCAAAGCACTTATTGTGTAGTTTTCTTTTTTTCCTTTTTTAAATTCATGCTTTCAATGTTGCTATAGACAATGCAATGGAAATATGAATCTCAATTTATCCGCCATGCCAGAAACAAATTTTCTGGAATGTTGGTCAACCTCACTCATTTCTAACATGCCAGCTTATTCTGGGTATACTGATGATTTTTATTTATTTAAACTTATTATTTTAAGTTATAAATTTTAACGTTATTTATTTATTGAAATAAAAAATAGTATTTGTCTAAAGAATCTTTAATGCTTATGCTCTTTGATTTTATAGGCGTGTTACAACTCATTCAAGGCAGTTTATAATAATTAAATTTGTTTTAAACTGAACATATTAACTCTCTATTGTTACTCCCCCCCCCCCCCCAGCATAAATATTAAGTGATGTTTTAGTATTTAGGATTACAAAAGAAAATTATTGCTGTTTTAAAAGTAATTATAGAGAAAAATGATTATGGAAAGTAGTAAAGCTGCTGTGTTTTAGGAAATGAGAGGGCACAATCGACCTAAATTCTTCAAAAAAGAAGCCTTAATCTTAACTTTTAAAGGCTAAAATGTATGATGCACTGATTAATCTGTGGTAATCGGAAACTTTGCTGTTTAACCTATTCACCAATTTTAGATGCTTACTCAGCTAAAAAATTATTTTTGTATTAAAATTATTTTTGCTTAGCAAGTAACTATGCTGAATGAATTTATTCCACCTAACCAATAGTTACGAACTCTGACTGCCTCCTGACTATTTTTTTTATAATTGGCAATTTCTTATCTCTATTTTTTTATTTATTTTTGTTGCAAATATTTTTAGACCATAAATCTCAACTTACTGATGTTTTTTTATTCACTGCTTTATTTATTTATTTTTTTCCAATGGGCAATTTCTTTTGCGTTGGACAGTTACACGTTGTTAAGATTTTTATTTAACTTTAAATGATTAACTATGGTTGTTTTTATTGATTTTAAAGAGTATTCAAAATAAATTTCCTTTTTTTGAAGAAAGAGCTTTATCGGACAGTTTCTGTCATTATATCGACATTTCATATGACTTCATGGAATATGCTTAGACCTTTGATAAATTCTGTCCTTATATTTTAGTTAAGGAAATAGAATTTTTCTTTTTATTTGGTGTAAAAAGAAAATTTACATGTGCTCAAACATCTTTAACTTTATAGCATGAGCACAGCCGTGAGAGTACAGCTAGTAATGATTAATTAATAGAAACTGGAGATTGATCCCAAAAGGATAAAAATCAAACTAGGGATTTTTTTTTAATTAATAGACCATGTTTGATTGGAAAAAAAGCTTGCCTTCTATGTTGCTGATATTTTCTTAGGTGTATAAATGTCACTTTTATTTGGTTTTTAAAACAATTAAAATGTACCTAAACTTATTGTTACATTAGTCATCAACCAAACCTTTGTTGTAGAATGATGGTTATAATTTATTTTATCATGTAAGTGTCTGAAAAAACCAGTAATATTTGATACATTATTCATAAAATTTTCATTTGATTAACCCTCCGGTGGTTCAGCAGTTCCAGAATTACATGTTAAATGGATGTGATAAGACGTCTAGAACCGTCAGGGGGTTAATCCAAGATCACAAGTATAAACTGTTTTAAAACTGAAATGTTAAAGAAAAAAACAATTTTTTTTTGGAAATATTTTTTGCACATTGTGTTATAAATATAAAATGTCAGATACTAATAATCTCATTTACATCACAAATAAAGTGTTATCTACGTACATTCCTAATGGTTTAAGTTTAACATAGTTAAATAAATTGAAATTTAGTACACTCATACTGTTAAAAACTCATGAATATGAAAATAGTACATATTTTGTCTTAACATGTTTGACATTTTATATTTCATTCAGTAAAAACACTAACACAAACACATGAACTTATTTTAATTACTTATTAATTAAAATAAGTTCATAAGTATTTTAACTACTTAAGTTTCAAGAAGCCTTTTTTTCTCTTTCATAGAAACTACAAGGAGTAGAGCACTGCGCTTGGTTGCTAATGCTTATTCCTCCATAAGTGTTGAAAAAATTTCGTCTTTCCTGGGTCTATCTGCAGAAGATTGTGTCAAAGGTTCTCATATTTGATTTGATAATGTTACACAAATATGAACATATTATCATTTCTTATAAAGTATTTAAAAGACTAGAAGCAGCATGAATTATGTACAATTAGAATATTTTATACTATATCTATCATCAATGGCAAAGTATATGGTTTAAGTGCTCTCAAAGAGCTTCCATTGTTACCACTCAATTGTTAGTCACTCAAACTAATTTTAATTTAAAGACAACATTACTATTCTGAATATCGGTGTTTTGACTCTTACCATAGTTGATCACACCATTCAGTTTGTTGTTATATTTAAGATTTTTAATTAATTTTATTTTTAAAACTGTTGACGCAAATTGTTTTAATTCGTGATATTAGCATGCTAAAAATTATTCAACAGTACAAATTTCCATATGATCCATCAACAGAGCTGCTAACTTGTGCAATACTCTTCTACACAATGTACAAATACTGATTAAATTGTCCGAAAGATTGCTCATTTTGTACGAATTTTATATGTTCCATGATAAAAGCTTGTCAAACATTAAAAGCCATAGTTTGAGCAGTTTGTGCACGATTTTTAACAACTTAATAAGAACAGCACCACTAACACATTCATACTTACCAGCTTTAATGCATTAGGTATATAAAAATTAATCATTTTGACCGTTTTTACAGTTAACTTTTTTTTTTGCTATTTTTAGTACATTTTTTATGTACATTCTGCTTTTACAACTATCTATAAGTTAGGGTCACAAAAATAATGTGATAATGTAAAAAACAAAAATAGTGTAAAAAATACATTTACGAGAAAATAATTTTTAATTTCACACTTTTATAAAAATCTTCATTTATAAATGAGTAGTTATTGCACTGCTTAAAGTAAAATTTGAGCATGAAATAGACTTTTAACTGATAGTATGAATATTGTACGTTTGCAATTTCTTTTTGTAAAAATATTAACTCTTTTTATCTGTCTTTTATATGCACATGGCAGATAAGCATTTGACATTAAGGCACATTTTTGTGCAGCAATCTTTTTTTTTCCTCTTAATAATTTTTTGATTTATACGCAGTATGAAAACTATAGAACTAAAATTCAAAGATATTTTTTGCATTCGTTGTTTTTTAAAGAATTGTCAATCATTTAAAACTTCCACACCTCTTAACTCTTGATTTTCCTCCTCTATTTTTATGCCAACTTTTAATGAATTAAACATGCAGTTTGTTGTTAAAGACTTTCCTTACAAGTGTTTTTATTAGATTCATTTACAAAAATTTTGATTTAGTTTGAAGATTGAAATATTGTTCATAATCATAAAATACTGACTCAAAAACTTTAAGAATTGTGTAACTTAAAGGACAATATTTCATGTAATTATAATTGTAAAATGAATATTCACAACATAAGTTTTTATTGGACAAAGTGGCTGAATCATACCTCATGATTCAACCAGGCTGAAACTTCATTCCATCGCTACTGGAAACCTTCAAGTAGAGCTTGGTGGCATGTCTCACTTGTACCCGTTTTTCCCACCCCTGGAAAACAAAATCTGTCTATTTTATATCACAAAAAAAAATTACATGACATTTTAAAATGTGTTTTAACTTTTATTTTATTTTTTATTAATTAAAAAGTGATTCAGTGTAAATATTTTCATTTCATTTAAGTAAACTTACATTTGCTGTTGTTGAAGTACAGTTGACAAAAAAAGTATTAGAACAATATGAAATTTGTACATTTTGAAGTAATAAAATGAATTTACACGAATAAAACAATTATATTACGTAAAGTTTCTACAAAAATATCCCGTTTTGTAACAAATAAAAGTTTAACGTGAATAGAACTTTTACAAAATTAAAATAACTAAATTTACATTGCAAAATAAGTATTAGAACAGAAAGTTTGCATGTTAAATCAAATAGATAAATAATTAATAATTAATTGAAATGCATATTTAGTACTTAATATGCAGTCCTTTAGCTGCAATTACTGCTTCTAAGTGTCTCGGCATGGATTCTACAAAATCAATTGTGACTTTTAAGGACATTTTATTCCATGCCTCTTGTAAAGCCTCTTTTAAGCTTGATTTGTTTGTATTGAGTTTTTTATAATTTTATTATCTAATTAATGCCATAGATGCTTTATAGGGTTCAGGTCTGGTGATTTTTGTGGAGTTATTTGTCTTTGGGGGCATTATATAATAACCACTCTTTGATTTTTTTGGCAGTGTGTTTTGGATCTTGATCCTGTTGAAAGACGAATGTAGTATCCAGTCCTAATTTTCTGGCACTATTTTTCAAATTATGCCGTAACACATTGATGTATGATAGAGCTGTCTATTTCACATCAATGAAACAGATATTTCCAACCCTGTTGTATGCCATTCATCCCCAAACCAAGATATAACCACCTCCATGCTTTACTGTTTTTAGTAACTTTTGGGGTTCTACAGCAGCACCCCTTTTTCTCCAAACAGTGATTATGTGCTTTGGTTTGAAAATTTCGAACTTACTTTCGTCGGAAAAAATAAACTTTTTCAGAAATCTGTTGTTTTACTTTTATATTTTTTAGCTAACTCGAGTCGTTTTCTTCTGTTGATTTCTGAAATAAATGGTTTCTTCCTTGGCCGTCTTCCTTTTAAACCAGCCTTATGCAAAACATTTCTTACAACCTGAGGTGTTATAACCTTTCCTGATATTGATTCAATATTAGCGGCTAACATCTTTGCATTTCCTGTTGTATTTTTAGAGCCTCTTTGACCGCTTGGAGTCTTTCTCTTGCACTCAGCTTGATTAATCTCCCTGGTCTTTCTTTGTTATTAACAACATCGGTCTCTTTTTTTTTTTTTTTTTTTCTTTTTAAGAATGAGATGAACTGCACACAACGACACATTCAACATTCCTGTAATTTTACAGAATGTTTTCCCACTATGATACAAATAAACTATTTGTTCTCTTTTCGCTTTTGGAATCTCTTTTGTTTTCAGAGCCAAGCCAAGAAAATTTCATGTAAACGATTTTGAACTTAATGTCAGCAAAGGAAACAAGCTGCTTTCATGAGCTCTTGACACGTATGAGAGTAAAATTGAAAGTCTAGGGACATCATGTCGTAATTTGCATGTTTCGCTTTTTGTTCTAATACTTTTTTTGCAGTTTGAATTACGTTGTTTTGATTTTAAAAATACTGTATTTATTTTATGCTCCTTTTATAGTTACGTATTGAATTATTTAAATAAATACTATCTCTTATAAATTAATTTTGAGATTTATTTAATATTATTACCTTGAAAAGTACAAATTTCACATTGTTCTAATACTTTTTTTTGCCAACTGTAATTAATTAAAAGAAGCAGCTGTTACAATAAAATGTTACCTCCTTTATGTTACCTAGCCTTATTCTTTTCTTTATTTAAATTTTTTTTTTACAAAATAAATATTTATGATGCTTATTACATACTCTGACTTATTAACATTAATACTAGGTGTCCCGTGCGGAATTCCGCAAAAAAAAAAAAAAAAAAACTCTAAACTTAAAATTTAATACGACAATTTTTAGTGGCTTCATTTGCACAACATCGCCATCTACTGCCGTCGTTCTGACAACTTTTCAAAAAGATCAAAGACACGTTCACTTTTACAACTACTACAAAAGTGATACCCTATATAAAAATCAAATACCCAAGGCTACTACTAAACTAAATACTAACGTTATCGCAAAACTACCATAGTATTTTGAAACAATAAAAGTTACAATTAAGGTTTACCGAGCTAAGCCTTGGCTTGAAATGTCGCATTTAAAATTGATTTGAACAACAATGTAACGATTTTTACAGTTGAGCAAAAAATTTAACTTTTTCAAACTTCAATCGCTTATAAGTCGCTTAAACGTGGATTTTCGAGATTCTCGTTACGCGGCGCTAGCGGAGAAACGTTCTAAAGAACGCATTTTTTTTAATCTTTCGAATGAAATCAAAATGGAGACGATACGACAATTATTTCGCTAGATAGAGTCAATTTTGTGCCCAAAAATTGAAGTTCGAATAAAAAACGAACCGACGCTTTTTAGAGGGTGGGTCTAATTTTCGTCAGTAGCCCGCGGGATAAGCTTCAAAATCATAAATTTTCTTGCAATTCGATAAAGAAATGAGCGAGTTTCAACCGGGTATAGGATTCGGCTTAGAGAAATAATATATGGAGATTTATATACTGCCTTAATAACATTATTTTTTTTAACTCCAGCTCTGTCTTCTCTTGGATGGGAAATAGATTCTACGTGTCAAATAATGAAACCACAAAACAATGGTAAGTATTACTCTCTATTTTCTGGAGTATAGCACATTGTTTAAAATTTCCATGTCTCTTGTTCTTTTCCATGCTGTACTAACAGCTAACATATATGCGTGCACGAAATTTTTGACCAAAAATGTGTTTGTTATTTATACTTTTCTTTTGGTATAAACTTTTGTTATACCAAAAATTGAGAATTTTTTGGCTGGGGATGAGGAAGGGGGTCAGTTTATAAACTACCGTTTCATGTGAAACCCTTGCAATGATCGCCACTGACTTAGTCTATTTAATGAAACTAAAATTAATGCTATGTCAGTACTTTTTTTAATATGTGAGAAATTCATTCATATCAAAAAAGGGCTGACAGACCCAGGTGAATATGGATTTTAAGTTCCGTGTAAGATCTAGGCATGTTCATGCTGGTTAATGAAGCAAGTGAAATTTCCCTCAGATGCTTCTAACTTCTACCATTTTGTGAATGAACACTTCCGTAGTTAAATCTGATTTCATGCTATAAATCTCCACATGTCCTTACTTTAATTAAAATATAAATAAAACTTAGTTTTTGAAAACTTCACCAATTTTAATGAGCAATGATAAAAATTTAATCAATTAAAAAAAAGGTTCATAGGAATTTCTTGAAATGAATACTACTGACTTTTTGAAAAAATATTAAATTAAATATTTTCTTAATGTATAAAGAACAACAGAAAATGATTACCTAGTACTGAAGTACTTAAGTTTATTTCTTTCACATTTTCAGGATTAATTATTTATTCTTATCCCAATATTGTGTAAATGTAATTTGAAAAAAAAAAATACCTTTTCTTCTTTATAGGATTGAAGCCTGATGACAATCTTGTCAGTGAAGAACAGTTAGCAAAGTTAACGGACTTTGTAGCTTTTCTGGAAAACTGATCTTTTTCGGTCATATGTCTATTTTTGTGTTATAATTTTCCTTTTTAAAAGAATAAATTTTATTTAAACTCTTTTAAATTTCTCTTAATTAATTGAAGTTATCACCACTTTACATGAATATTTTTAGTAAATACTATTTAGTTAAACATGAAACTACTTTTCCAGTTGCTATAAAACTAATTTTCTACTTTGAAAGAATTTATTCTAATCAACCTGTTAAACATAATTTAACGCATTTTATTTTTACTATCATACTGTTTCCTTTTTCATTTCACGTATGCAGTGATTCTTTAATGTCAAGTTTTTCTTCTTCTAAGAATAGGGGATGGGGGGATGAGTGTAAAAATTGGAACAAAAAATCTGTAGATTTAATGTTAGAGATGGTGAGGGATTGATTGTTCTGATAATCTGATTCAATAAATTTAAAGCCTTTTCCCATGAAAAAAAGGTTTTTGATAAACATGATTACTGAGAATAAAATACACTTTTTCTCCAAATTTTAAATTTTTTTTGCAGCAGTTAAGTATCATAATTCTTTTATAAAATAAAAGGTTGTATCTTCTGTAATAATCTTTAAACCAAGTACGTTAGAAAATGGTCTTCAAACTTTTCTTATTTCATACATTTATTATAACTGAAGTAGCTGCGGATATTAAGGCCTGACGTCTAATAAGGCCTAATTAACAAAAATACAATTTAAAACGTTCATTGCCACTCAAAGATGCTATATTGTAGGTAGCTAACACTCATAAATGACAGTTGAAACTGATAATAACCTGTTTGAACCTGTGAGGCGTGATTCATTTATGCAGAGCGGTTGTTTATCAGGAGTAATAGAAATGGTCAAACTCCATTGTGAGCAATTTTCGTAATACTACTTTTATGTAAGTTTTGCTCTATAATTTTATGTTTTTATTGCATCGAGCGATATTTTATGTCTGAGTTATATTTAATACAGAGCTCATTTCCATCCTGCTTTTCCTACTTAAGTAGGAAATGTCCTACTTTTAAGCAAAATTTCTACTTTTTAACTAGAAATTCCTACCATTCCTACTTTATAGCTAGATTTTCTTTCGCCAGGCACAAAAACTTGCTTCAATTACAAGAATTTTGCATTTTGAAAATGAAAATTCTAGCATTTTTTGCCAACACCCTGTTCTTAAAGAATATTTCATTGGAGAACCTCTAAAAATGGAAAGTAAAAAGATTGAATATACTAGATATCAGAGGATTATGAGTTCTTTAAGAAGACTTCTATCTTCCAGGGGTTGCTCCTCAGCATGGGCCGGGTTACCCGGCCCCACCCAAAAAAGTTGGAAGATAAAGAAACATTAAAATATATTGTTTTGTAGTTCTGTTCAAAAAAAAAAAAAAACATAGGGCACAAAACAAATTTAACCCTTTAGCCCCCCCCCCCCCCCCAGAAGCAGATAGCAATTTTTTACAATCATACGTTGTAGCAAATATTTAAATACAGATCTTTTGCATGTTTTTTATGTAACATTGCAAAGAAATACTTTCATCGCTCATCTAGTGCATCTTTTGGAAGAATGGTCTTCGACCAACATAAACCTGTTATTGCTTGCACTCAAGAAAATTCAAAAAGTGCATCAAGCTAAACAAATTGAGTTACAAGTCTTCAAATGCCTAAAAGTTAACTTTGAAGCTGAAAATTATGTATGTATTAAAACCTCTCGAACCGGCCACCCTTTCAATGGCCAGTTTCGAAAGGCACGAAATTTCACGATAAAAAAAGGGTGGTTGCTAGGAGAGGTTTTACTGTATTTAACTAATTGATAATCCACAACTATTACAGAGCTACCCCCTTGTTACTGAAATAAACATTGTAGAGCCGGAATTGATTGTTGAAACCGACTTCAGTGACATAAGAGAGTTTAGGATTCCTTCTCACACACAAGTAGTAGAGAGAATTGTTAAAGAGGGAAGCTCCAAAACGTGTATACGGTTTTGGGGAAAAGGATGGCTTGTGTGATTCAGTCAATCCTCATAGAAAGAACTTCGAAATTTTCAAACTAAAGATCGATATAAAGGCAATACTACGGATGTATATGAACTTCAAAAGAGGAATAAGCAAGACACTTTAGCTCATTTTGAAGCAAATTTCTTTGAACTCTGATAAAATAAGTATTCTAAAAAATAGCTTGATATTTTAAAAATTAATTCATGAAATAATTAAAGTTTATTTTAAGTTCTCAGAAACAGTTGATTTTTATAACTTTGTAAGGAATGATAACTTGATATAAAATAATTTGTTTAAGGCTGAAAAAGACACCGACAAAGTTCATGAATTCTTTTAGAGCTGTTGGAAAGCAATAACCTGAAAAAAGCTTGATATAAAATGATAATACACGTGTTTCGGTACTAAGTTTTTATGCTTAATTCTTGTAATAATATAGTGCTATGTAATAAAAGGAAAACATGATATTTGCAAGATTATTTAGTGGATTTTAATTCTTTTTAAACCTCACAACTAATCTTAAATATAATTGAAAAATAAACATAAAAAAATACATATAAGACATAATAAAGCATTCAAAATTGTTTATTTGTGACCAAATTTTTAAACCAACATTAAAAAAAATTTTTTTAAACAAATATGTTATACTGAAAATTCGAACTTGAACTTTAAAAACTTCTTATTTTTAAGTATTATGTTGAAGACCTAAATGTAACATAAGAGCAGCAACTTTTGTTTGATAATGATTCCCAATTTTATTGTTCATTTTTCAACTTGAAAAAAAAATGTCTGAGGAAAAAAAAATTTAAAATTATTTTATGATGAAAATTCTAAACTTCAGACGTCGTGCTGGACACCTAAATATTTTTCAATTCAATGAAAATGTTTAATAGTATATATGGGTCAGCAGGGGCAACTTCTTATCAACTTGCCATTTTTAATTTTGAGGAAAAGGTTTTTTTTATACACCCTAGTATGCATGCCCTCAGTACTTATTTCTTTAGCAAATTATATTTTCACTGAAATAAGGAAAATGTTGTTAACAATTTATTTCTGAAGTTTTACCCTGCAGGTTGCCTCATTTCTCCTACTAAATTGTTCTACTAAAGCCAGTATAAACACATAATTATATCAATGAAGGTTGATAAACTTTCTAAATCACCAATTAATTACACAGGTCTGCAAAAAAACACTTTTTAAAAATTGTTTTGATTTAGTTAACTGATCTTTATGTAGTTTTCTGCGCTGATTTCAAAAATGGCATTGGTTTTTTTCTATCACGTAAGGCTTGCCTACAAAATAAAGTTGAAGTTTTTGTAAAAAGTACAAAAAAAGGGATAATTTTGATTTTTTTTTTATTTTAACATAAGGTAAAAGCAGAAAAATAATCAAACCTAGCTATAAAAAAAAAAGCACAAAAGTGATGGACATGTGTTGCAAAGTTATTATAAGTCTTTGAAAAGGAATTAGGCAAGGTTAAGTCCACGAGGAACAGAGCGAATAGCCGAACATACACTCAGGCACATTGAAAATAGCGACCCAAGAAGAAATCGTCAGATTGAAATGAAATTTAATACACATAATGATACAGATGAGAGACTCACTTGATCTCAAAATCAAGACAATTAAACTAATACAGGGTGAGCAACGACAAATACAGGGAATCTGTACAATGTCGAAACTTGGCAAAAAAGTACAGCGTAATGTGATATGCAAATGATCCAAGTTTTTTGCCATGCTCATACACGCCGAAATGGTGCTTAAATCAGGAAGGGGGTTCTTAACCGGCCAACGTTACGTTGATGATATTCTTTGACCCCATGTAGGACCTTTCCCAAATGGTCTCCCAGGGGCAATTTTCCAGCAAGATAATGCTCGTCCGCATACAGCAAGAGTTGCTCAAGACTTTCTACGTCATTTTCAGACTCTTCCATAGCCGGCTCGCTCCCCCGACTTATCCCCTATAGAGCATGTGTGGGATCAGCTAAAACGTCAGATGCCATCGTGTCACTCTGTGCGTGATTTGGAGTTGGCTGGTACAAATTTGTGGGCCCATCTGCTTTAGAACAACATCAGGCGTCTAATCAACTCAATGCCAGACCGCGTGGCGGCATGTATTGCAGCTAGAGGTGGTCCAACGCACTATTGAAGTTGCTCTGTATTTGTGTCCTTGCACACCCTGTATTCGTTCAATTGTCTTGATTTTGAGATCAAGTGAATCTCTCATCTGTATCATTATGTGTATTAAATTTCATTTCAATCCGATGCTTTCTTCTTGGGTCGCTATTTTCAATGTGCCTGAGTGTATGTTGGTTGGGTATGAAATTTTTTTTTCTGTTTTTCAAATTGAAAACTTGCACTAAAGAACAAAAATTCCAGTCATCACTGTGATTTTCAGGCTCTCTCCAAATCATGTGTAATCCAAAACGAAGTGATTTCTTCTTACCTTGAAACAATTGGTCTCCAGTTCTTCCAAACACACAGAATACACTATACGGAGAGCCCAATATTTATCTTGGTCCATTAGTTTAACACCAAATTATGCAAAATACACCTTCTTAACAAAATTAGAAATGTTCCTTTGTTGCTTCTTGACCGTTAAGACCCACTAATATAACAGAAACAGTTAGGAGAGTTGACTTATCCTCTAGTAGCCATTTCTTCAAAAGAGCACAAAACTGTTAGATTAGTATACCACAGTGGCTAAATTCAACACTGAATCGCTGATTGCAATCAAGATCACGGCTCACTACATTCTTTATAATGACTTCTAGTGGACAGTAAGTACGGGGAGGGAGCAAACTGAGTGAGAATTGTCTTGTTTTAGTAGGAAATGGATTTTTCCAGTTTTGATTTGTCTTATTCATATATATATATATATATATATATATATATGCAGTAACGTCCTCACATTGTTTAATAACATGTTTACCATGTAAGCTCTATTTTTTAGACTAAATTTAACACTTATATAAGCTGCAATATTGAAAAATCTTGCACATATTGAACCTGAAAACCCTAAAAATAAGCAAATTTAAGGCGAAATTTGTGACTTATCTGAGGGTGATTGAATTTTTTTATATTTTTTCCGTAATCAGCACATAAAATACTGTTGAAACCAATGGTTAAATATGCAACAATTTTTTCATCGCAGACCTGTGTTACAGTTGGATATTTTTTCCGGCGACCTTGAGCGCATTTGCACATGCCTCAGGTTTCTACTGATTTTGTCAAAATAGATGTGATGAAAACGAGAGATAAGGAATGTGAAGAGATTCTGCTGTGTTTTTTTTTTGTTGGGTTCGTTTATTTGCCATGTTGTTTGTGTAGCTGTTTTTTTCTTTTTTAATATATTCTCCTTCTTTATCAGTTTCAGAAAAATAAAATAATATTGGACTAAGCAGAAATGCTGCTTAGTCCATGGTGCATTTTCTTAATGAAGATGTCACCCCTTTTTGAAATAAAACCCTTCAATGATACTAGGCGCACCTTTCGCGGTTGAACAGTAGAGCAAATGTTCTGTTTTTACATCTTCCATAAGGAGTCGGCTACAAGTAATGTCCCGCTTTGAGGGGGTTCGTGAAATGGTGAGAATGGAGAAGGACAGAACAATAAGAAGTATGACATTATACATTTTGGTTGAAAAGGGAATGACCCCCCCCCCCCCCCCCCAGTTGGGCACTCCTGCTACAGCATGGTATGTGATCAAAGAGGAATTTAGGTAAGAGTGTGACAAGGGAGGAGGGAGTCAAAAAAGTTGCAAAAAAAGTAACATCATTTAATGAGATTTTCGACATGTTCTGATTTTCATAATTATACTGGTCTTGTAGGAGCCCGATTTGAGGTCTTACACTCAATGCCTGTCATTTAAAAGACCAGTTTGGAACTTTAAAGTATTCATGTATGATTGGGCGTGCTTTTCTGCTGGGGTTTTTCAATAATTTGTATTGAGTATAAACCTTTTGCCTCCCCCCCCCCTCAGAAAAATTCAAAATGACATGTCTGCTTAGTGCTTAGACTGTTACTATATGCTAAAATTTAAAAAATTTCAAAATCATTTGATTTTTCAGAAGCATATTTTTAAAACTTACAAAACAGTCTGTGAAAAATCCTGGATAAGACCCCTAAAAAAAGTTATCAATTTATTCATTAGTAGTACTTGAATTTTGCATAAAATATCTCGTTCTTAAAAACCTAAAATGTCTTTAAATAAAAAAAAAAAACTTTATTTCTTAGTACTAATGCATGTTTTTTTTTTCCTGCTTAGTGCAGCATTTACTCTCTCTAACTTTACTCATTTTTAATGCATCTAATAACTGATTAGTTCATCATAATCAAAAGCACAACAGCCTTTTGCAGGCCAAAGCTCACTTTCCTCCAGTTGACCCTATTAGTCGCAACAGCCCTCCATCGGTTGATTTCCATTAGTTTTAGGTCTTTCTTGACATCGTCCAACCATCGAGTGGGTGGTCATCCTCGACGTCTAGTCCCTTTAATTTTCAAAAAAGTCACTTTTTTGGTAGGGACAGCATCAGCATGTCTATAAAGCTGTCCTAGCCACCGAATACGTGAGGCTTTTATTACTCTTACAATATCGGTTCCGGCAAATTTGTCGTACTTTCTGTAAATCTCATGGTTGTACAGGATTGTCCATCTATTGTCTTCTTGAGTAGGTCCAAACATTTTTCTTAGAATTTTTCTTTCAAAAATTAGCAGCTGTTCTTCTTCAGATTTATTGAGGGGCCAGCATTTGCTTCTATACAGAATAATAGGCCTGATTAAAGTTTTATAGAGGTTCAGTTTTGTTTTTAGGGAAATGAACTTTGAGGTGAATTGGTTTCTGAGGCCGAAGAAACTTCTATTAGCCAGAAAGATTCTATTATTTACTTCAATTTTCAGATCGTTGCTACATGAGATCAGAGTACCCAGGTACATAAACTGTTTTACGGTTTCAAAAGTATAGTTGCCTATCTTCAAAGAAGACAAATCAGAAGATTTATTAGTCGGTATCAAAAATTTTGTTTTGTCCGCATTGATAACAAGTCCCATCTCCTTTGCTGCTCTCTCAAGCGCTACAAAAGCATTGATAACAGAGCTTTTTGATCTTCCAATGATATCGATGTCATCTGCGAAAGCAAGAAGTTGGATGGTTCTTTGTAGAATAGTTCCGCTTGTGTTTAAACCAGAATCTCTAATGGCCTTTTCCAAAGCTATGTTAAACAGTAGGCAAGAAAGGGAGTCTCCTTGTCGAAGACCTTTTTGAGTAAAAAAGGGTCCTGATAGACTAGACAAAATTTTAATTCTACAAGAAACATTGAATCCAAATGAAGCTATAAAATACTTTTTCTATGAATTTGGAAAGGAAACTTGTCAAAGTCTCAAGGAGGAAAAAACAACAAAAACTGACAAAAAAATATATTTCCTGGACAATATTTCCAACATGAAGGGATAATCAATAGTAAATATTTATTTATTTTTCATAATTTACAAAATGTTTATCAAGGCAAATATAAATATGGATGTATATATACTCATTTTAGATACATGAAACATTGTAGTAAAATAAAATAGAATTTTACATAGCATCAAAGTGGAATCTGTATGCATCTTGCATTTTTTCTTTCTTATCTTCTTTTCTTTCTTTCCAATGCAACAGGGCAACAATCAAAGAAATAAATATACACGTCCCTGTGAGAGCAATACAGGTAAAAATTACAAAATGGCTAGGAGTAACAAACAGTTTCCTCACCCATTTATCTTCATCTTGAGGTGGGTTTGGAATGACAATTATTTGGGAATTAGGAATTATTTGATTCCACTCTTTTTTGTGAACATTTTTTTGAAATTTTGCTGGAATCGAAACAGTCAAAGCATCGATAAAATTTGGTGTTTGTCCCAAACCAAATACGGAATAAGGTAACTGAAGAGGAAAATGAGCGGACTGAGACATTTGTATTGAACAGCCAACTACACGTTCCCCATCTTCTTTGGTTAAATTGTATCGCACCATAGGACCAGGTTGATTCAAGCCATAAGGGGTTTCAATTTTAGGATCAAGTGGAGGTAAGCCACTGTGAACCAATACTTTCATAAAACAGGATTCAGATGGTTCAATGTTTTTTAATGCATGGATTTTCCAGTCACCTTTCGTTTTTGATGAAGCAAGAACATCCATAATTCCATCTTCAGATATGTCGAAGAAAGTAGCAATTTGGATATCAACAATATCTTTCAAACCAGCAATATCCCAATCTATTTTCAGGCATCTTTCATGAGTACAATCACTACAATTTGAGCATTGAACATTGTTAAAAATGACAGCTTTATTGATAGAAGCATCTGCCTTTGATTGCAGAACAGTAATAAAGTCTGGATATCCATCCATGTCAATGTCACCAGTTCTGAGAGTGACTGGAAGTGCAGCAATTTCTAAAGGAGATCCAGTAGGTTTTCTGAAATGCCAATAGTTTCCACCAAAATTAAAATCATCAAACAAAATCCTCCAGTCTGATGCATTTGAACTCCTGATGTAAATTGCAGAAGTCAAACAATTACTATCATAACAAACAGGCATAATGTGGTCTAAAATTCCATCAAGGTTGATATCAACAAAAGTAGATTGCTGAGGGAAAATATGTTGCATTGAACTAACCTTTGGATAAGATAAATTACCGTTTCTGACATATCCTTTGCCAGTATTGTACCATAATTCCATGTAATCTTCTCCTGTGATTAAAATATCAGAAGCTAAATCATTGTTAAAATCTGCCAATCCTGAAGAATGAGGTCTTCGAAAATTTTGATCTGACTTGATGGTATGATTTTTAAAACTTTTGTCAAAAGAAGAAATCCAAACATACCTCTGGCCAACCCCGACTTCACCTATAATGTCAGGAATCATATCTCCATTAAAATCGGCTATCACAGGCTGACTTGTGAGGCTAAATAATAGGTTTGCCTTGCAATCAACCGTGTTATTGTTACCCCACAGTACCATTACATCATTTACGTTGTTCTCGTGGGACAGAGTCACTAAAATATCCATAAAATTATCTCCATTAAAGTCACCAGGTACAACACTAGTTATAACCCTTCCAAACGAGCAATTGATATGAGAGTCTGGTTGAAATTGCCCGTTTTCACTACCGAGTAAAACTTGCAATATATATCCTCGTTGCAAAGTAAATACATCAGTATACGCGTCAGAATTAAAATATCCAAAAGCTGCAATAATACCTGTGATTATTGGATCATTGGTATTTTCTTTAAACTGATAAGCAACAGCTTCTTTTAAGAAAAAATACTGTAATGCTACAAAAATATGATATATACTTCTCATTTTTGAGTAATTTCATTTAAAAATTTCCTTTTTAGAGAAAAATGACATAATTTTTGTTTACATAATATTGTCTGCTATATAATAAGTGTTGCCATTTAGAAACTAGGAAGCTATGTAATTAATAAAATTGCGTTCGAAATTTTTATTTCATGTTTTGTGTAAAAAAATTAAAAAAAAAAAGTGTTAAAAAATCAATGGTTTTTTTCTGTATAAAAAATCATCAAAATGCATTTAGTGGAATTTTTTTTTAAAAATGCATTAAAAAATTATTCTTCCACAAACCTTTGAAAATATTTTCAATATTCAACGAAATAGTTGTCTTCTGTAAAATATTTTGTATTTTTCAACGTTGTTTATAATAACTATTTTTGTTGCAACTGAATTTTAAATTTTTGATACTAGTCTGGCTACCCCGTAGTTAGTTGAAATTTTATAAATGGCTGCCTCTAGCCGTAGTTTGATATCTTCTGATGTTCATCTAATCTACTATTTGACGTTCTTGCTGTATTCCAAGGCAAAAATTGCAGGAATTATCGTTATGAATTTCTTTAAAGGTTTTGGCTAGTATTTTACTCGACTCTGTTGTGAAGTAGTTATTCTGGAACCATATTACTGTTTTGTTTACATTTTGTCTTCTGGGATTGATTAGTATTAAAATTGATTCTTAACTCACAACTGAGCTGAAATCAGTGGAGTATATAGTTTCCATAATTCCGCTTTCATTTTATTGCATTTGCTTTGTTTCTTTTTAGCTGTATAAAATGTAACTACGCATTTGAATAAAAAAAAAAAAAATACTGAAAAATAAAATCGATGTATGATAAACGTTATCGAAAGTGACTTTGAAACACAAGTTAAAAATTAGAAAGTGAGGTGTGAAAGGAAAAAACAGAAAAAAAGGAATAAAAATTCAACTCTATGCATTTTCCATGTCAGCAGAGAATATTATATGCTTGCCTTTGCTCATCTGACAGGTGAGTAATTTTTCTCTTGTATTTATATTATTGAAAAATATATGAACGGTTTGCACTTTCTTTGATTCTATAATTAAATATAATAATTATTTCAAATTGAAGTTCACAGCTTGAAACATCATTAAAATTCAGTCTTATGAAAATTTGTCAAAAACTGGTCTTTCAGAAAAAAAAAAAAATGTTTTTAAAGTAATTTCTTGTCGTTAAATAAATTCACATTCTGTGAAAGCAAGAAATATTTTTTGATTTTCATGTTTCTTTCAAATGATTTAGTTCATGTTCGTTCTTATTACGTATGCCATCGAAGTTGGTTAGTATATCAGACACAACGATGAAGACTAAGATTTTTACCGTCCTGTAGAGAAAACCCTCATGTTCAAAACGAAGTTTTAGTGAAATTGTATTTTGTGAGCAAATATAAAAGGCAATAAAATCTACTGAAGAAATATTCAATTAAAAACCGTTAAGTAAAAAATTAATTTATTGAATGAACATGGGTCATTCCAGCGAAAATGGTACAAATCAGTCCAGAGACTTTGGATTTTTTTAAACAAATTTTAATAATTACCACCCATTAATTGTATTTTTTAATTAGTTCTCCATTTAATTGTGTGTAATCAGTATCAATTTCTTTGTCGGAAGGAGAAAATGACTTGTCCCTCAAATTGCTAGAATTTAAAATGCAATTTAATAGTTAGCTGAAACAACAAAATAAATTACACTGCATAGCACAAAAAAAAAAAAAAGAAAAAAAAATGCTTCTGACACCATTTCTGGTAATTCTTACTCAAATTAAAAAAAAAAAAAAATCCTGAAAAAGCACTAATTATCAATGTCCTTAGATTTTCTATGTTTTGAATTGTCCACTCGGTTACAAACCTTTTAGAAATAAAATAATTGCATTCAATCTGATTGATATTCTTTTTTTAAGCATAAGTAGAATAACTGATATTCAGTTTGCAACTTGAATAGTCAGCAATCAAAGTGAGCCTAATTCTTTTCTTATAATAATTGATTTGAACTGTTGGATGTCCACTCTGTTGTTGTATGAATAATGAAAACGATGGGTTTTTTTTAATTTCAGACAGAATTAGTTTTAAGCAGTTTATTCCATTTTATGCTTGTTCTGTAATTGTAACTTCTCTTTTTAATTAGAAAGATAAGGTTTATTTGTCCACTCTGTTACACAAAATGGTCAAAATATTTAAAATCCCTCCAGAAAAGAGTCATGTACTAACCATTTACTTTATTATACACAGATAAATCAAAACTCAATTAAAAATGATTCGTTGGCGGAAATTATTTAAATTGATGGACTTAATAATTTCAGACATTATTTGTACTTACCATTTTTGCTGGAATAACCCACATTAAGATATGTATTTAGGCTATATTAACTTATCTGAGTATTATAGATGTTGCAATTTTTTCAAATTTGAATTAGTACTCATGAATTAAAATAAATTTGTTTTTAACAGTAATCAAACTTTCTAAATACATATGAAAATGATGGTGTTCAAAATTTAATGCAATTTGCAATAATTTACTTAAATGCAATGAATGAGTTTTTTATCTGAAAAAATATTTTTATATTTTTGTGCATGTGTGTATACATTAATACAACATGGATTTTGCGAACATATTCGAAACTCCTTTTATATCTTTGCTGTAGTCATTCTTCTCCTGACCATTGTGCCATTCCATACTCTCTTAATAACCATATCAAAACCAAAGAAATTGAATGATTTGAACATGCCCTCTTAGGGTTATATCCTTGTCCTGGAAATATATTTACTTACATCTCATGTATAAAACTTTTTCGTATATAGTGTTATTCTATGAGCTTTTCAACACTAATAATGTTGCTTTCCAGGAAATGACCAAAAAAAGGTTTCTAGAAATTTTTTTGTCCTAAGCTCTTACAGTTACTTGTACATTATTTTCTTTTTTTGCCTTTCATATTTTTCTGAAATGCTCTGAGCCAGGGGTTTAGTCCACAATGCAGCATAGTTAATAACAAAGCCAATAGGATGCTTTGCTTAGGTTTATTGCGATTAGGTTAGTGTGCGATCAGAAATCCCTAGAGCGGAAGCGTGTTTACGCGCCGAATGCCTGGGAGAGCGCAAAACTGACTCCCTCACCTTCTCGACATTTTCTGGAGTTCTGGAAGTCCGTTGATGTCCTGGACCTTTTTTTGCCACACTCCCACTTTCCCTGAATGTTTTCACTTATAAAACAATAGATTCTCAACCAGGAAAGGGACCCTTGGGATGAATTTTGAACCAAGTTCAGAAGGCACATTGAATGGCGACCACTGAATGATTATTTGAAAAGTAAGCCTCGACTGAGAACGCTCGTTGCTCCTTTGTCCAACGCATGATGACAACTAAATTGTGAGATAACAGAACTTCAGTACCCCCTCTTTAAAATGACTCTTCCCTATCCTTTCTGAACAGGCCTTGCTAATTATCATCCAATTGAAATCAGCAACTTTTTCGGTTCTTCTGCCTTTATATAGAAGTTTGGTAAGACCTCATTTGGAGTTTAGTGTTCAGTTTTGGTCTCCTTATCTTAAGAGAGATATTAATTTATTGGAAAGGGTACAAAGAAGGGCTATAAAGTTAGTAAGTGGATTTTCTAATTTAGACTATTCCAGACTTTGCTTAATATGTAATCTTGAGCAAAGGAGAACCAGAGGGAACATAATTCAGTTGTTTAAGTTTATTAAAATGAATGATGTTACAGGGTTAGATTTTTGTACGGAAAGCAGGACAAGGGGTCGTCGTTTTAAGCTGTTTAAATCTGGAAATTTGGAAAAATTACTATTTGGGGACTACTAGTGGGAATATGGAACAGTTTACCGGAAGAGGCAGTAAGAGCAATGGAGTAGATAGCTTTAAGAGGGCCATTGATCTTCATTGGGGTCTATAATTTGCCTAGGAACCAGTCCAGTTGGACCCAGAGCCTGTTGCTGGTCGTCGTATTTGTATTAACATTCGAGAGCGTGCGCTGGGTCTTTTCGACCCAGGGGCAAGGAAAAACATTCGCAGCTCTACTTCTATTTGAAAGAAATGGACCAACTCCACTGTAGCTACATGCAAAGTCGACCCCTTGACCTTGGTTATACTTTTGAGATGCTTGATTGATATTTGTCAAAATCATGATTGTCTTCCAAATTATTCATTAAATATTTTTTAAATGCTCTTAAAATGTAATATGGGTCATTCTGAAACAGCGCATGCTGTCGTTCAACTGTATGTCACGCGCTTTCCGGAAGGTTAATGTTTTAAGCTTTTCAAATCCAAAACTAATCTTGAAATCATATAATTACTATTTCAACAATGTTATAGGTAGTGGAGATATTGGAAGCAATTGTTATTTGCAATGGGGTGAATAATTTTAAGAGGAAGAGTGGGTCATGGATCTTCACTAAGGGTTGATAAATAGGCCAAAATCAGCATTGTAGCCCCAGAGCCCAGTGTTTGTCATCAGCTTTGTATTTGTGTATATGCCTACATAATATGGAGGGGGGGGGGGATCAAATTGTATGTACACTTTGAACAAAAATTTTAAAGTAAATTACATTTATATTTGTATGCCAATTTGTTTTAATCTGAAATTCATTTTCCTCGCAAATTTTTCTGCTGTTCTTTTATCTATTTAAACAAGGGATTTTAGTTACCTATGCACAATTCTACCACTGTTTGTATATTGCTCAGATTCCTCTCTCTTATACTTTTTCTGCAATTAGCCAGTACTAAATCCTCATAAAGTTTCATTCACCCATGTGTGTAAGGTATGAAAAAGCTTTCCCAGAAGAAAACACATTAAATATATCTTTATTCTCCAGAAACATGGTAAAAAACGACCTTTTGGTCCAAAAAAATTTTAAAAGAAACTTAAATCCTAAAATGTGTGAACAATAAAAATAATGTTCAATTTCTTCGAAACCTTCATGTAAATGATATGGCTATCCTGTAAACAATCAACTTGGATTTCCATTGGACGAAAAAAAAAAAATATGTTCACAAAACTGTTAAATGGAAATACAACTGCTATTTGAATTTTGATAGTTCATATGTGCTATGTAGTTTGGTATCAAAAAAAATTTTGGTTTTTTCCCCTACAATCTTAACACACTAAATAAATATCCACTAATAAGTAGCTAGTAGCTTATGTATGTGAGTAGAAATTTTATATATAATATATGTATTTAGGGGTCAATCTAAAAAGAAATTAGGTCTGTTACCAGACTCTTCACAAAAATCAGAAACTCAGAAAACGGACCCTTCACAAGAATTCAAGATTCAAAAACGATTAGCAATATTTTTAGCCGTAACTATTTTTCACAAAACTGCCCATTATTTTTCACAAAATTCCAAAATCAGGACCCCGATAAAAAAAATCCTGGATTATAAAACATCAATTTAAATATGAGTAACTTGAGAGCTATCAAGATAAAAATATTGGGCTGGCTAATAAATAATTGCTGGAAAAAAATATTGGGGCTATCAGTGTTTCCTAGTCTTGAAGGGAAAATCTAGGTGTCATTTTTATTTTATTCCAGGGATCTCAAACCCTTGGCATATAAGTGCTCTGTAATATGGCATGTCAGAGTATGAGTAGTGGCACTTGAAGATTTATTAAAACATTTTAAAAGTTAAAAAACAATCAACTCTTTAGCACAGATTCTGGTGCTGTATCGCTAGCACTATCCAAACATTCATGAAAAAAGTACAAAAGAAAGTTCCATGATGGTTACTTTAATACACGTTAGTTCAATATGCTGAGAAATTTGAAAGTGGCATACTTTTTTTTTCTCCATCTACCCAAAAAGGTTGGCCATCCCTGTTTTGATCAGTCAAATAAAAATTAGTTATTTATGTAGGACTTATACAATGTCTATACATGCATCTCCTTGTTTGCTTGCTGTTGGATGTTTCAACAGCAGTGCATCTTTTCCTATTCTTTATGGGAAAGTCAACATTACTTCCATTAATTTCTTGCATCAAAATAATAACAGAATTAATAAACATATGCATTTGTAATAAAGTAAACAATACTATTTTCTTCTGCTATGGTAAAGGATAAATCAAAGAAGAAAATATTTGCATTGAAGACACGTCAACTTCATTAAAAAATACTTTGTTCTAAAAATATTCTTCAAATTTCTTTCACTCACTTTTTCTCAATGTCTTACTTAAACTTATTTAAGCAGTTTTATTTTGAGCAAAAGATTTGTAAATACTCTCGTTAAGAATGATAATGCTCTTTTTTTAAATCAACTTCCTATTAATTTTACCAGTACTAGCTACTAGTAACATAAGATTTTTTTTCACTTAACTGGTTAAAATTGTCCTTTCCCTCCTCCCCCCCCCCCTATTTAATTCTAAACTTTCTGAAAACATATTTGATTTCAGTTCTAGTTCTGTTTTACTCTGGAAGTGCAAGATAATTCAACTTTTTTAATGATTTAGTTTATAAATATAATGTCGTTTATTTATTTATTTTCCATAATATTTAATTAAGATCTCTGGGATTAGTCACAGAACCGAGATCACGGTCCTTATCTGGGGAATATACCCTCATCCCCTATTTGTTCCCCATATATGACCCCACAACACCCTTCTGATTTGTGCACTCACTTTCCAATCATGATCTCCACCAAAACAAGCTTAATCAGCCCTTAATAAATGTGCAGCAACATCTTTAATCATCCCAATCCCAACCCAATACTCTTCACGAGGATAAAAGGCTGTTAGAGATTACTTTACAGGTATACATTTTCTAAAGATTTAATTAAACAATTAAATGTCACTTTGTTGTGTGTATAAAAAATATATATTTATATTTTAATTCTTAAAAATATCTTAAGAGCTAAGCAGCTCAAAATAATAAGCATTCGTTTATGATATCAGTGTGGAAATAAATAACTTGTGTAGATGCTTGAAAGGAATACATTATTTTGTTAATAAACAAATTAACTTTTTCGATAATAAAAGTATCATGTTGTATTGAATTTCTGAGACGCAATTTCAAAATGCTGATCAATATAGGAATAATTAGCGATTCTAATTCTTTGGTTGAAATTAGTTCAAACGTGAGAAATATATAGTGCCATAATCGATTTGTTGATTTTTCAAATACAAACTCTGATATACATAAAGAGCATTTTGTTGCAAATTCATTCGATTGGTGTTAGCTCTCTTCAGTCTGAGATATGGGCACGCATCTAGTAATATGATTGGCACTTTTCCAAGTGGTTTTTTTCTCTAGTAAAATTCCATACCCTGTTACAAGATGGCTGATTCTTCTGGACTGCGTACACTGACAGCTTTGCCGAGTTCCGCCATAATGCGATTCCCATCCCTTTTCTGACACATGCGCAATGCAATTCAAATGCTGTACGTGTATTAAAGGCGAGGCGGAGGTGTTTTTTCTTTACTCACTTTACTGCGTAGTAGTAATGGGTCGTCTAAAAAATTACAAATGTATTTTTTAGATGTCGAGTGAGGGACTATAACGCATCGAGTTTTTTATTTTCAGTCATGTACATCATCAATGGTACTTCCCTTGGACGATGGCTTAGCCTTCTCAAATTGCAGAGACCTCTCCCGTTCTCTCCCCTTCCCAAGGCTAAGAACAAGATGACGTTTTGAATAGTAAGGGGGGGGGGGTGTTATTATCTCATTTTTTTTGAGGCCCTGTCCGGAATTTTTTAAGACAGTTATTTTTTCAATAATAAAACTCGAACTGCCCAGTTAATTTAAAAGGGGCCCCGTCCCGAACTTTTCCCTCCCCGCACCTCCTTTGCTCCCCACTTTTTTACACACCAACCGCCTATGCCAATAACTACGTTCAAACAATCCTTTAAATAGCATAAGATTAAGAATTAGAACTAGGGGGGGTAGTGGAAATATAAAAAAAGAATGTCTGAAACTCATTAAATTTCTGAACCACTAATAACTCAATTTCGAATTGCCCTTAGAAAAAAGTAAGCAAATACTGAGATAAAATAAAAAATTTAACTCCTCCCCCTCCCCCGACCCTGATTGTCGACCTTGTATTAAAATTGGTTAGAAAACATTTTAAATTTGAATACATTGATTTGTTTTCGACCGGACATGGTAAACTGGGTAAAGGAAAGATAAACCTTATTAGTAAAAATTGCAGTCACAAAAGCAGAATAAGAGGGAAAATTGAAAATTCTTTTAAAATCCTAATATTAATTGCAACTGCCCTGCACTGATAAAATATTGTAAAGAGGGTTTTGCACTTAGCACCTCTACTTTTTGAAGTTCAAAATCCACACTCAATCGGAAAATTACATTTTACGGCTTCGGCGAATTTATTTTACGTAAGTAAAAACTAAATTTTCACAATTCTAGGTCGGCCGTGTCCCAATTTTTTTAGGTATGTTTTTTTTTTTTTTTTAATTCAATAATAACTTTAAAATCCGCTAATATTGCTAAATTTTATCATAAAAAATAAAATGTTAATTCTTTGATCCCTCTTTTTTTGTGTGTACCAGCTACCCATGCTTTTGCTCATATGAAGATAATTTTTCCATAACTGTTTGAATAATGCAGATTTTTTTAACTCGCGGCGGTAATCAAAAGTATGCAAAGATCTTGCTAAAAATAGCTGTTAGATATTGGCAAACATAAATATTTCCAGGAACATTCTTATGGATTGTAAAGCTTTAAAATAATTCAAAATTATAGTTTGGCCGAAATAAGCTGAAAAATTTGAAGTTCAGTAGTAAAAGCTTTTGCTCATGATCTCGGGAGAATTCCGTCTATGTTTTTAGAAAGTCCCGAACTGTCTCCTCTCGGAACAGGCATGCGCAGTACGTATCCACCACCTCCCCGCGCAAACTCGTTTGTGTTCTGGCTTACATCTCCGATAGTGTAAAAGAGGAGCGCGTGTGCGACCCGTATGACCCGTTCTGAGGAAAATATTTCGTTAATGTTAGTCGCCATTGTTAAATAGCTGTTTTAAAACAAATTTTGAACTCTTTCCTTACCGGACTGATTTTTTAGTCATTGTTTCTTTTCCATTTCTTGCAGTTTCGTAGAAAAGCATTTTCAGAGTTCTCATACGTTTTTTAAAGATTAATTCTTGTTTGGAACAAGAGCGGATTTATCTTCTGGTTTTGGGGACGAGATTCATTAGTCGAAATTGGGCATAATTTGGGGGTGTTAGACAAACTTCGAAATATGTTTCTAAAATGCAGCTTTATGCTCTTTGTGGTCACTCAAGGTGGACCCCATATCACTCAGGATCCACGCCTGGGTAGAAAGAGATAACATATTTGCCTAGTGCAAGTATCAGAATTTTTTTGCTTATTTATTCTTAACAAATCTCTAACAAAACATTTGTTATCAGTTTTTATTTTTAACAGATATTTCAGACTGATTTGCAATATGGCTTTAAAAAGCAATTGAATTCATTATTTTAGAAAGGGCAAAAGCCCAATGGAAATGCATAGGACTTAAGACCTTTATGGAATTATTGATTCAATTGTTTAATGCCTGAATGGTATACTTTTAGTAAATGTGAGCTACCAGTAGTGGACTACAGTGCAAATTGTGGTATAAAATCACAGATCATGGCAAACATCTGATAAATTGCCATATGAAATAGTATGAGGAAATAAGTTTATTTCGTATTGCATGTGTTAAGGCTGAGATGTTAGAGAAAAAACTAATTTTATTCTTTGGGGGAGGAAGGGGGGATCTTCAAAAGGCTTTTTATGCACATTTAGCACTAAATCCGAGAAAAACTGCAATTGGGATACGAAAAGTAGTTCACGACAACCACTATCCCATGATTTCCTAAGTTATGACTGTAGCTCTTGGACTTGAACCCGAAATGCTTCCGAAATTAAGTTAATGTTTGTTGCACTTGCTGTGAATTCACAACATACAATGCATAATATTATAATTTTATGAAAAAATGAAAGCAATGTATTGTTCAATTTTACCTATTGCAGTACACTCTGTTAACGAAATTCCAAGTTTAATAGTTTAACTAGCTGCCATGGCAGCTAGATTAGCTTCCTGTGGCATGTTTATGCATAATGTCCCTCTCCCCCCCTAATGTTTGTTTATCTCATTCTGATGTTATATTATTTGATGGAATTTAATGTTCATAAGATTTTAAGACATACTACGCAGGTGGCCCACTAATGCTCCAAGCAGCTAGCTGTGTGGGTGGCCCTGTGTTGTTGCAGGGCTGCTTAGGGCCTTTAAAGTAATGAAGAAAGTTTTAGTAAACTATTGGACACCAAGGCAGCTCGTTAAAAGGCGCTTCACATCCTTTACTTTTTTCCTGCATCAAAAAATAATTGGAAGCATCTTCAAAATACTGAGGAAAGCTTCATTAAGTTCAGCTCCCTCAAGTGAAAGAAGCAGACATAGATACTCAGTTTTTAATGGCTAAGTTTTAAATGGCTAAGCAGATGGCTTTTCAACTAATTTATATTTCAAAAAATTACAAGTAGCTAGCAATAAAAGTACTAAGTACGTGGCCCACTAATGAGTTTCATGTTTGATTTAGTTAAGCCTTCATTTAAAGTTATCATTATCATTATTATTACTGTTTCATAGCAACCACGTTTTGTAACAATGGATTTCATATTTAATCATTTAGAACAAATCGCTTTGAATTTGAATACATATTAATTGATATCTTCGTTAATTAAAATCGTATAGTTACATAAATTAAAACTAATGAAGCCTGAAAATTAAAAATCTATAGGTACCTCGTTCGACTTTCTGTTCATCGGCGTTCAGGAGAAAGAAGCATGACATAGCTAGAAACAAAGAAGGAAAGAATGATAGAAAGAAAGAAAGATACTCAGTTTTTAATATAAGTAGATAAGCAATGTTCCTAATTTATAGTTGTTTAAAATATACTTCATAGTCATTATTAATTGACAATAATTATTTCTCTCAACTAAATATCTATATATGTCAGAAACAAAAGTAATCTGATAAAAATCATATAAATGGGGAGAAGTTTCATTTAGCAAAATGGAGTTGGTAATTTTTTGGTTCAATACTGAAAAATTATCCGAAGCATCTGAACCTTAAACTGTCAAAGTTTGTTGGAATGAAAATAACAATTTTTTTTTATTATTACGCCTCTTACCTTGGAAAGATTGGCAACAAAAAACATATTTGAAGGCCATCTGTATTCGAATTTTCGCCTTAATTCTTGAGATATAAGGATCCAGCTTCACAAGAAAAGCGTTTATTATTGATCCTCCCTCTTAGAATAATTGGTGAGTGGAAACCTACAAGCACCTATTACCATCAAAGTACTCAGTCTACATTACTCAGGCTTAAAATTTCTGCAAGCAATCAGTCAAGCCATAAAAATCGCCCCAAGTAGGTAGTGGTTATAGAAGGCACTTGTGTCAATTGAGATAGAAGTACGTAAAAATCAATACAGATGGCAGCACTACCAGGCATGTCATTTTGGCAATCTGGGGAGGGGTCTAGTGCAGGGCTGTGGTTAAGGTCACATTTTTCCTAAAATGCAAAAATACTATAAATTACAAAAAAGAAGCAAGGAATTTTCGCCTTTTTGTCCCATTCAAATATCTTTCAAAAAGTTTTACTACTGTTAAAAGCAAATTTATAACAAAAAATTGCAATTTCTATGTAACTAGATCAGAATCAGATTTATAAGTTAACTAATTTTTTAAATACATATTTGAATGTTCACAAACAATAAATTATGTTTGAAGTCAAAGTGTTTAAAATTAAATGTTTTTTAATATGCTTTTATTAGTTTCACATGTGGGTTTGTTTGTTTGTATGTAACTCTGAATAAAAATATTTTTGAAAAAAAAATTGAACCGACTTCGGAACTTCACTCAGCAAATGCTCTAAAAAGTAAAAAATAACTGATTTTTGAACTTTTTTTTTTCTTAATAAATATATATTTTTTTTTTAACTGGACAAACTTCGGAACTTCAATTGGCAATTGCTCTAAAATGTAAAATTAATTTTATTCTTTGAACACCATCGATACTACATTTAAACATAAGTTTTGAAGTCGGCGCAAAAAAGCTAAAGAGAATCATTCGAAACTATAAATATAAATTTAAATGAATCCAGGTTCTTTATTCGCATTCGCATTCATTGAAAAATACATATTTATGTAATGGTACAAATATTCAGCTCTCAATTTTCAATGATTTCTCTGAAAATGTTGGCAAAATATAGTAAACATCATTTTACCTATAGTTTTTGCGCCGACTTCAAAACTTATGTTTAAATGTAGTATCGATGGTGTTCAAAGAATAAAATTATTTTTTACTTTTTAGAGCATTTGCTGAGTGAAGTTCCGAAGTCGGTTCAATTTTTTTTTTTCAAAAATATTTTTATTTTATTCTTTTTAGTGTAAATGTACATATGAAATAAGGTAATGTTTCCATTGCAAAACTTCACCTAATTTTCTTAAGTAAATGCTTCATAAAATAAACTATGTAAGAAAAAAAAGAAAGAAAGTATCAACGCGTCTAAAATTTTAAACGATTGACACTAAAAAATAATCCTTGTTATTCTCTGGTATTTATTTGTGTACTAGTTTAATTAAAGGCTAAATATTAACGGCTTTTCAACTAATTTATATTTCAAAACAACACTAGATTCTCGCAGTTCATAAAATTTCACGACGTATTACATACGTGGCCCGCTAATGAGTTTCATGTTTGCTTCAGTTAAGCCTTCATTCAAAATTTTCATGATCATTATAATAACTGTTTCATATCAATCACGTTCTGTAACAATGGATTTCATATTTAATCATTTAGGACAAATCGCTTTAAATTTGAGCAAAAATTTGGAGATTTTCCTCACTTTCTTCAGAATTCCTTTATCAAACCGTATGTAAATTAAGACTAATAAAACCTGAAATATTACGAATCAATCAGTACCTGGTACGACTTTCAGTTCGTTGGAGTTCAGGAGAAAAAAGCAGGACATAGAAAGATACTCGGTTTAAAATTTTCAAAAAGACCATAGAAAGGAATTTCATTATGCAATCCAGAGAAGCCTGGCGTTCAAAATGGTCATTATTACGATTACTGTGATCCCAATTTCTTTTTCGAAAGATTTCTGCAGGTTCCCGTTATCGAACCCGGACCACGAGAGGATGGGACCAATCGGAAAGAAAGACCTTTCTAACAAAAAAAGAATTTTTGAAATCGGTCCAGGCGTCTTCGAGTAATCTTGTAACATACCAAAAAAAAAATTCTCCGACGAATTGTATAACCTCCTCCTTTGTTGAAGTCGGTTAATAAAAGATAAAATTCACGTTCTTTGTGAATATAAAAGTAATAAAGTTAATACTATCATTAATACTAAAGGCTAAACTATATTGTATGTTTATATAAGTGCATGTAAACTTAGCGGATGTTCAATACTTTTGAAAATTAGAAGAAAATCGGTTATGAATATCATGAAATATAGTTTAGCCTTTGTCTGATTAACTCTAAAAGCGTATTTTTTAGTTTTTTAAACTATATTTAAGATTATTTTTAAATAGATTTTGTTCTGTTTTTGATATTTGCTCACAAAATGCACTTTTGGGACACAAGTTTTGTGGATACAAATGTTTTGGATATAATGGTAAAAACTAGGGTTTTACCCTAGTGTCCGAAACCTTGTCAACTCTGCTACAGTGCTTTGTGTTCAGTTCATTTGAAAATAAAATATTTGTATTCATCAAAAATGGCTCATAGGTTTTTTTTTTTTTTTTTGACGTCTAGTAAAGGTGTGCTGAGTAACGAGTTACGGAGTTACTCAGTATGACACCTACTGCACTACAGCTTAAGATACAATGATTTTGATTATTAAAATATTTTCTCAATATTTTTATTTAATTTTTTTTCCTGGGTATTGCTTTGCTTAAAATAGTCATAACCTTATTATGAAAATAACTTAATTTTACTTAACTAAGTATTGTTTGTTATCCAACACCAAAAATTTGAATCTGCGAAACTTTGGTTTAAAAAATTTACAATCCAAGTTTTCAAATTGTTCAAAACCAATTGGAATATTGTTTAAAGGTTTCTTATTCTCAGTTTATGAATATTCATCTAAGTTATCACCAGGGACGTCATTTCGAATTTTTCCAGGGGGGAGGGGCAAAAGGTGCATACACAATGTAAAATTTACTAAAAAGTCAAAAACCACGCCCACTTCTATGCCAGTACATTGATTTCCCAAACCTAAATGACGGGCCTGGTTATCACCTTGAACTGCTCAAGGCCAAAGGTGTTGTATAGCAAAATTTTTTTCACGGATGATGTTTATGTATGTTCTTAATTTCTTATTTAATATACCAATGACACAGAGATCTAATAATGTTATCCTTTTTACAGACCAATCAGACTGTTTTGGCCATGCTTGCATTTTGTTCTTCATGTGCATGGAGTGGTCTGCACCATCTCAGAATATTAGAATTTTATCGTGATCGTGTGAAGAAGCGAGATAAGAGGCCGTGTGATTAAGTGTATCTTCAAGCCATGGTCGTATACATTTCTCGCAGTTGCAGCTTGCTGCATCATTTGTTGTTTTGTACCATAATATGAGCATCATTATCCATTTTAATACAGCCTCTTTTATCCCAACTGCTGCTGTGCCTTCAACGCCTCCATGCCTCTCAAAACCTATTACCACTCTGGAAATGGTACCTGGGACTGAGTAAGTTTTATTCTATTTAGCCTTTTTTCTGTATATAGTATATGTTCTTTGACAGCCTTCTGGTTCTCCATTTCATTCTTTTAATTTCAATTTTACTTTTTTTTTTTGCTCAAATAAACCAAGAATCATATCACTGACTATGATGTGCAACCATGCATAAAAAAATTGATAAAAACTTCGAAACTACAAACTAGGGATGCATTAATCAGCAAATTGGCTGATTACAAATTAATCAGTGCATGTCGATTAATTCGCAATTAACCATTTGTATTCTAATTACTAGCCCAGTATTGTTTAGTAAACATGGTACAAAGCACAGTTTGGCTGAATGACTGAGTACTAAAGTTTTGACCTACTAATGACCAAAGCTTAAGCTGCTGCACATATTGATGTTTTAACATGAAATGCATAATAAATGCATAGAGTATGATGCTATACTGCTTTTGTTTTAATGTTTTTAGCGTTAAAGACCATTTATGGCTTGATGTCGCATTTTAAATTAATTTTCACTAATTAAAGTACAGTCGACGCTCGTTATAACGACCACACGTTATAAAGACCATGCCATTATAAAGACCAGCGGGAAAAGCCCCAACTTGATTCCCGAAACACAAAAATTCTACCTGTTATAGCGACCACCCGTTATAAAGACCTATTTCTTTGGAACGGAGATGGTCTTTATATCGAGCGTCGACTGTACTTATTTTTGTTTTGTACTGGTATTACCAATAAGGCAGACATTTCTATTTTTTTTTTTTTTTTGTAATTGTAAATTGTATGCAGCATTATTTTTAATATAAAAAACACGTTCTGCAGTTTAGTTGATATTTATCAAATATAGAGTTGGGCAGTTTGCCGGTAAAATGGTATTTTTGCTAGGTCATGTGCTAAAACTGGAAAAAAATTGGCAAAAATGGAACTACTACGCCCCAAATCGGAAGATTGGTGACTTTTTTTTCTCGCCAAGCAAAATACCTGGTTTTGTTGTTGCCACAAAATAATTGTTGCCATAAAACTTAAAAAAAAAAAAAAAGAAACTCAAACAGTGGTACAAAATGCAAGAAAATACCAAATCAGGCAACAGAAGAAACCTAAAAGCTGAAAAAAACGAAATTGGCAACATCAAAATAAGAAACAGCAACCCTAAAAAGACCGTAGGGAGTGCCAGATTTAGCATGTAATTTTTTTTGGGGGGGGGGGCATATCAAAGTTATACCGCAAAAATGATAAAAACGGAAAATTGGCTGGATTTAGAAAAGCAAACTAAAAATAAAATTACCATTTTTACATAATACAGTTGAGACTGAAATCAGAATATTTTTTAGCATTTTTATTAGTAATTAATCATTAATTTGATAATCAATTTTTGTAAAAATAATTCTGGAAAAAAACTGTTAGAAATAATTTTTTTTACAGCATAAATTCTTGTAGGCCGAAGCAGCCCAATCACACATCATCATTCGGCCAGGCAAAACGGCAGAAGCTTTTTTCCATCTCTAGTTCTTATTCAATTTATACTCTAATTATCTGTAGTGTATCAGTGTTTAAAAACATGAAACATTAACAGTATAAAAGAATTAAATTCAGAGGGAATGAAACTCAATTTTAATCCAACTTTTTAATAATGAATTCTTTTGTATAAAGTCGGAGATATGGCATTTCTTTTTCCCATAACTATATAATTTACTATTTAATTCACTCTATTTTGTTTCGAGTTCACGTGTTACAAAAACTTCTACACTGGCAACAAAGAATTAATTTCTTTATCTTTATGCAATAAATACTAATGTTCATACTTGTGAAATGTAGAGTTTGCAACATTTAAATACTGTGAAATGGCCCAGGAGCAAGTTGTATGTGATTGCAAAACATGTGTATTCAATTTCCATTTTAAAGATATATCAACGAATTTCTGATTTTCGCAGTGTATGAATGAATGATTGTGACATGAATTATGTCTATCTTAATTCTGCTGGTTTTTTTCTTTTTTTCCCCAGGCAGTGTAATGGAACAGTAATGACTGATGATGAAAATTCTATTGCTGATACTGTTACATCTAATTCTTTGTTCATTAATTCTGTAAAGGAAGCGAAAGCATCTAACAATCACAATTTTAGAACTTGTTTTGGTTTACCATACCAGGTACATATGATTATTCTAAATCATTCTTTTAGTGAATTTTTATTTGTAAAATATCGAAACTTTTTAAAAGCTGTTATCAGAAACTTCAGTGTTGCATATTGTTTATATTTATTTTATTTTTCTATTGTAAACAGGTTTATTTATATATTCAAGCATTTTTATTTTTATCTCTTTATCAATTTGTTTACACTAAAAAGCACCTTCTTCAAAGTACGACAAATTCACTTTTTATGTTTAAAAGACATGCATTTTTTTTTACTCATTCAATGGGTGCTTTGTTCAACAAAATGTATTGTCCCCCTTTTGATGTTTGGTCCTACTAATAGGATATATGAGTAAAATGAGAAAAAGTTGCTGAATTTTGTAACAATTAAATAGCGATAATTAGTAATGACAGGGTTGCCACGCCACAGGGAAACCTGAAAAAACAGGGAAAATACAGGGAATTGAAAAATCAACAGAAAAACAGGGAAAATACAGGGAATTTTGAAAATTTCTTCAAAATGCTGGAAAGTGCAGGGAATTTTACTTTTTTTCAAAAGTTCAAGTTGCCAAAATGAATTCTAAAATATGTGAACTACCAATGAATAAATTTATGCCCAAATGAATAAAATAATAATAATAATAATAATAATAAATAAAATAAAATAAATAGTAATTTTACTTCTTTTTTTTTTTTGCTAAGTTTATTTATTTATAAGTAAATATTTATGTGTATTATAGAAGCAAAAAATATTTATTACTTAGTTTGAAATGCATTTTAAAGCTTATGCTAATTTAATTAGAGAGTATGAGATTAGTCATCAATCCGTTCTATGATTTCAGTTTTAATGAATACTGCTTTGCTTCCCTATGTTTTTATTTAGTTAGTTTTTTTTCTGTGCCAGGATATTAATGTTCATATAGAATATCAAATTTTCTTATAATCCATGGCAGTTCACAATATGCACAAAAAAAAAAAAATCCATTTAAAAGTATTTTATCCATTAATTTAGTTAAAAATATGCTCTTTTGTGAGTATTTACCTACTTGATTAGCTATTTTCATGCATTAATGGTACGATTTGGCTTAGGATCATAATTATGGAGCTCCTCCTCCACCTACTCCTCCGAGTTACTCACCATGTCCTTCACCGGCACAAGCAAATGGTGTCCCAGATGAAGACACAACTCTTTCTATTGTGTCTATTTCTACTAATAATGAAGAAGCTCAAGAAGGAGGCAGCATTACACGTTGCATTTGGTATGTTAAAAATTTAAAATTTTTTATTTGCAGCATATTTTTAAAGTTTCTAAGTGTGAATAACTGCGCACATTCATTCAGCAAGTGATTGATAGCTATGCAATTTCATTAACAAACTGAAAGTATAGTAAGTTGTAAGTCACTGATTTAAACCAAGGTTAAGGCTAATATGCAATTATATTACAACCCCCCCCCCGTTTACTCCTCCAGAGGTTGCAGTTTTGGTTTTTTTGTGAACCTGTAGTCTGGAATAGCTGCAGGAAAATGTTCGCTCGTCAAAGATGAAATCATCTTCAAACTGGTAGCTAAAAATAATTTAACACCTCAGCAGTGTTCCACTCGCAAAATTCATATTATAATATATCCTTAATGTGAATGATTGGGAGCCAATGAAAAAGTTAAGTTAAATTTAATGTGTTTTCTGCATGTTATTTATAGTTTAAAGTTGATTTTCTAAATTTTTCTGTTAAAAAAAAAGATGAAATTTTTTAAAGCAGAGTTTCATTTAAAAATAGTTGAAATATCAACCTGACGAAGTGGATTACATTCTTTTTAATATCCAGGGTTGTCAACTCTTTTAGAGCATACAGAGGTACACTACATGTACTGAGAAAGCTGGAAAGTCTATAACTCCACTTATTAAAGTTAATAACTTTTTCGCAAATCTGCTTAAAGCAGCAAAAAAAAAAAAAAAAATCTGTATGAAGTAAAACTTTTTATGAATAAAAATTCCCTTTTATTCCTTAGAATGTAGATTTCTCCTACTTAAACTATACTTTTCTTTCATATGTGAAGTAATTTGTCGATTAAAGAAGGCAAAAAAAGGACAACCAGAATGGTGCAGCTATTTATTTATTTCTCAGTCTGTTTTATATCGCTCATAAGTGTTCTAGATGATAAATTTGCTTTTGAAAGGTTTTTAAGGTAGTAGTCTGGTATATTTTCATGACTTCTTTGGAGGATGGTTTTTTATAGGAAAATAAAAATGAATTATCTTGAATATTAAGAGTTTTTATTTACATATTGAAAATATAAAAGAAAAATTATTTGAAAAAAATTAATAGTTTATTACAATTATTATTATCACTAGAAGTTGGAACCTCAAAAAAAAAATGCATGTGGGTGGCACAGGGGATTTTGGCTCTTGATGTTATCTGAAATCAAATATTCTTGATTATTCTTAATCTATAGACATGTCATTCTGGTCGGAACTACTGAAGTTAAATTTCAAGGGTAAATAACAAAATGGCAGACTTTCAAAAAAATAAGTCCTTTTACTTTAGCAAAGAAAGGGTTATAAAATAAAAAGTTAGGGGTGAAAAAAATTCTCGTTAGTACCAACGAGAACTATAAGTGTGTAGAACAGCCTGTTAAAATTTGAAAGCAATCGGTTCAGTAGAAAAAAAGTTAGGACCCGGGCCGACCAGAAAAACAATGTTTTGAGAAAAACGCGTTTAAAGTTCAACAACAAACTCCGAGGCGCTCTAGGAAACTCGTTATAACTCCCGAAATATTTCGAATTTCTGTCTGATTTTTTCACAGTATATTCTCAAAACATTGTACTTTCAAATTAAGCAAAAAAAATTTTTTCGATTTTCTGAACCCAAGTTACCAGACTACTTACCTTAAGGTAAGAGTTAATATTTCCTCTTTTTTTATATCATTCTTGAAGAACCTTAAACTTTAATTTTAAGCAATTGCTCATGAATCTACAGAAAAGAGCTTAACATTTCTGAATAAACTTCTTTTTGTGCATGTGTGAAGATCATGTTTGAAGTGAGGACATATTTTAAAATTAGTAGTTGTTTTAAAGAAATTATATCATTTTTTTACCCTACAAGTTTCTAATAAAATGATATTGTAACTTCATTTTACTTGTATTTAGTAAACAATGTTTTTTACTATTTTTTTAATTATTAAAAGTTATGTTTATTAATAACTGTTCATAAGAAAAATTCTGATTCATAAATTTCTTTTCTGATCATTAGTGAATTCGAGCATGATGATGAGTATATGATCTGCTGTGATGCTTGTCTGTAAGTGTTTCCTAATTTTTAATATTATTTTACTGTAATTATATTCCTTGTTTTACATTTGTCAATAATTATATTTGAGAAAGTTGAAGAAAATAATTGCAAGCAATTTCTCTCTTTTTCTAAAAGCAATTTTTAAAAACAATTAACTGTTAACAGTTGCTCATCAGCAATGTTCCACTAGGAAAGTATAAGAATGAGTGTTAATATTATGGTGGTTTTATACCTTTCGCCACATGTGATTAATTTTTTAGAGTTATAATGGATGTGTGTTAAATATTTAACATTTTTTTAATGTTTTTGAGGAAAATATAACTTGTAAACTGATTTTAACTTGCAAAAAATCATTTTTCCCAATTTTTCTAGGAGAAAAAAACGAAGAAACTTTATTTTCCCCACTACCTCTAAATTTCCGAATATATCAAATCTCTAATTTCAAAATTAGGTCCACATGTTTACATATATTTTTTTTCTTTCCTAATGAAGTGTTTGGCAGCATGTTGACTGTATGGGCTTGGACAGAAATAATATCCCCGATACATATTTATGTGAAAAATGTGAACCCAGGAAAATAGACAAGCATAAAGCAAAACTTTTACAAGCAAAGAAAAAAGTTGCCATGACAGGTGTGTTTTAAATGTTTCTTCAATACTCTTTGTTACCATTTTTTAAATTGTTTATTTATTTATGATTTTTTTTTTCTTGTGCTTGCAAATTTTTCAATTGTTTATTTTTCAATATAGTAAAACCAACCGCAGCTGCTAAACAAGAGGCTATGGTCAATGCAAAACAGTCTTTAAATAATGAACACAGAAAGAAAATTTTATCTCAGAACTGTGAAGATTCAACATTATCCAAGAGCGATAACCTACCTTTATCATCTGTTCCTGATAGAAGATTTTGTTGTATGTTCACAAATTATTTTATACCTTATTTAATTTTTAGTTTAATTCACATAGTGTAAAGTTATTTCCACAAAAAAAAAGTTTCATGAACCATACTGTGAGGTCAGAAGTGCATGATTATAGAAATTGCACCTTATGCTTTAAATTTAAATATTTTCAGAGAAAAGGATGGGTAATATCTTATTACTGTGTTTCAAATGAAATTCATTGTATTTTTCACTTATCTGCCTGAAGTTTCTAATCCTTCTGTAAGGAAGTATAAAAAATTTGAAATAGATATAGCTTCTATCAATTTCTCCCCTGCTTCACAGGACATAGTCCAGTCAATCTATGCAAAAAAAGGGGCTAAAATCGCAAATCCGGATGTAGTTCTGAATTTTTAATATGTTGTTTGGGTCCCTTTGGATAGTGTAAATCTAAGTTTGCACCTTTCTAAAACCTGTGCTCGCTGCGAAACTCGCGAAAAACTGCAAAATTTTCGGACATTTTTCAGTTTTTCCTTTATAACTCCTAAACTATGCAACTTTTAACTATACATGTGAATACCCATTTTAAAGAACACTAAATTTGCAACAATTTAAGCTCAAGTGGAGTTCTGTAGGACGAATAGTTCAGGAGATATCGTACTTCGAACAATGGAGTTTTTTTTTGCGAAAAGTGAAAAAATTATGCTTTGACCATATTTTGGACCAAATATCGACATAAATTCCTATTTTACAAGGCAAAAAATGGACATATAATTACAACACATTTAATCAGCTTTCACTCAAGCCCAAACAATAGTCTGTAGGTTCAATATTTCATTTACAATCACGAAAAATAAATATTTAAAATTTTGAAAAATGAGCAAAATCGTTTCCTAATAAGAATAGGAGGGCAGTAGAAAAATGTGTAGAAGAGTAGAAAAGGGTAAAACTATATTAAAATGTTATTTTAAAAATTAAAAAAAAACTTTACAGGTCATTTCCACTCATTTTTTTGCTATTTTTATGATGGTTCTTGTTGGCTGTGGTCTTATCCTGACTGTTTTCAGATTTTCCCCTATCACTCCTGAACTATGCAACTTTTGATGATACGTGTGCATACCCATTTTGAAGATCATTAAATTTGCAACAATTTAAGCTCAAGTGAGGTTCTGTAGGATGAATAGTTTAGGAGATATCGTACTTCAACAATTTGTCATTTTTGCGAAAAATTAAATAAATATGCTTCGATCATATTTTGAACCAAATATTGACATAAATTCTTATTCTACAAGACAAAAGATAGACATTTAATTACAGTACATCTAATCAGCTTTCATTTAAGCCTAAAAAGAAGTCTGTAGGTTCAATATTTCATTTACAGTTGTGAAAAAACAAATATTCGGAAATTGAAATTATTTTTGAGAAATGAGAAAAATTGTTTTCTAATAAGAATAGGAGAGCACTGGACAACAGAAAAATGCATAGAGTTCTATAAAAAGGGTAACACTGTATTAAAATATTATTTTCATAATTTAAAAAACCTCACAGGTGAATTTAGCTCAATGTTTTTCTTTTTTTTTTCTTTTGTGGGCCTTTATTAGCTGTGGTCTTATAGCTAAGCTGCAGGAAAGAATGTGGTCTTCGTTCTGTCTCAAGATGTTTTGTATTTTCTTCATCTCCGAGAACGTGAATGGCAAGGAAGTTGTAACAATTCTTTCCGTATTTAAATGAACATCTGGATCCAAAACAAAGACAACCTTCCTTTTCTGCAGCCTCCCAATAAGACCACAGCTAATAAAGACCCCCAAAAGAAAAAAAAGAAAAACATTGAGCTAAATTCACCTGTGAGGTTTTTTAAATTATGAAAATAAAATTTTAATACAGTGTTACCCTTTTTATACAACTCTATGCATTTTTCTATTGTCCAGTGCTCTCCTATTCTTATTAGAAAACAATTTTTCTCATTTCTCAAAAATAATTTCAATTTCCGAATATTTGTTTTTTCACAATTGTAAACGAAATATTGAACCTACAGACTTCTTTTTAGGCTTAAATGAAAGCTGATTAGATGTACTGTAATTAAATGTCTATCTTTTGTCTTGTAGAATAAGAATTTATGTCAATATTTGGTTCAAAATATGATCGAAGCACATTTATTTAATTTTTCGCAAAAAATGACAAATTGTTGAAGTACGATATCTCCTAAACAATTCGTCCTACAGAACTCCACTTGAGCTTAAATTGTTGCAAATTTAATGATCTTCAAAATGGGTATGCACACGTATCATCAAAAGTTGCATAGTTCAGGAGTGAGAGGGGAAAATCTGAAACAGTCAGGATAAGACCACAGCCAACAAGAACCATCATAAAAATAGCAAAAAAATGAGTGAAAAAGATCTGCAAAGTTTTTTTTTTAATTTTTAAAATAACATTTTAATACAGTTTTACCCTTTTAATACTCTTCTACGCAATTTTTACTGTCTACTGCCCTCCTATTCTAATTAGGAAACGATTTTGCTCATTTTTCAAAATTTTAAATATTTATTTTTCGCAATTGTAAATGAAATATTGAACCTACAGACTATTGTTTGGGCTTGAGTGAAAGCTGATTAAATGTGTTGTAATTATATGTCCATTTTTTGCCTTGTAAAATAGGAATTTATGTCGATATTTGGTCCAAAATATGGTCAAAGCATAATTTTTTCACTTTTCGCAAAAAAACTACATTGTTCGAAGTACGATATCTCCTGAACTATTCGTCCTACAGAACTCCACTTGAGCTTAAATTGTTGCAAATTTAGTGTTCTTTAAAATGGGTATTCACTTGTATAATTAAAAGTTGCATAGTTTAGGAGTTATAAAGGAAAAACTGAAAAATGTCCGAAAATTTTACAGTTTTTCGCGAGTTTCGCAGCGAGCACAGGTTTTAGAAAGGTGCAAACTTAGATTTACACTACCCAAAGGGACCCAAACAACATATTAAAAATTCAGAACTACATCCGGATTTGCGATTTTAATGTCTAATTTGACTGGACTAACAAAACAAAAAAAAAAAAAAAATGAAAACCATTATTTCCTTTGCAATGCTTTTTTACAAATTTGATTCTCTCTTTATCTTCTGGTTATGAAAGAACCTACAGACGAGATTTTGAATATAAAAGTTATTTAGTTTGTATTTTTGTAATATTTAAACAGAGGTAACATTTGTGCTTATTGTAATGCAATCATTTTCACTTGAAGGCTTGTCTAAAAACATATCCGTTGTAGACAGTAGGTGTACACCAAACAGGATTTTTTTTAAAAATGCAAGGGAATTTTCAGACCCTGCATCTTAAGTTCAAGTTAAAATTTAAAAAATTAAAGTAAGTGATTATGGAAATTGCAATTTGATTCTATGCAGTATAATGTCTAACGTTTCATTGCATACAGATTGCCAATTTCCATTCGAAGGAAAAATGTTTGAATAGATTGTAAAAGGGTATGAGAGGTCATTTATTAATTTGTTTCATTTTTATTTATTTATTTATTTGCTTGCTGTTGCTTATATGTTCATTGATTGTAGTATTATTGTTGTGTGGAAGATTACTTAAATTTTCTACTATTGAACAACCTTTCGTTTGATGCTTTAAGCGTATTTTATATTTGATGTATCAATTTTAACAGCTGTTGCATGAAGCAAAATATGTTAAATTTCTTAGATTTAGGTACATGGATAAAAATTATTCTCTCAAAGGATTTAATTGGATTCTTTCACAACAAAAAAAAATTTAATACCTGAATTCTAAATTGTAAAATTTATAAATTTCAAAACTGTTATAGAAGAAATATTTGTTTTCTGATTATTAAATAGATACCTCAGACAGTGAAGAAGATGGAGTAAATAAATCATCAGAAAGAAGGCCTAAAACACGAAGCAGACGGAAGAGAAGAGAAGGTAAAACTGAAGAAAAAGTTGAACAACCAACATTAAGAAGAAATAAACATGCTTCTAAAGTAAATTTAAATTTCTTTTTTTTTATCAGAAATGTCTTTATGCTATATAATATTAGCTAAACACTCTACAAAGTTTTGTTTTAGTATTTTTACTTTCTCCCAATTAAAAAAAATGCAATATGTCTGTTTTAGTATAACAAACATATGTATAACAAAAAAATGTAATAATCAACTTTCAATGACTATCCTTTTGCTTTCAGTTTTTATTTAGTTTAACCAAAAATTGTTTGAATGTTTCTTTAACCTTTTGGATCCGGGCTGTTCCTATAGAAATTTTTCTTTC
>JAXGGA010002969.1:62500-111091 GCA_038373865.1 Uloborus plumipes
AGGATAATCATTACTATTAATAAAATTATTAATCATAATTTCTTAGTAAAGGTGTACTTTAAAAGTAATATTAAAAAATAAATAAAATCCGCCGATTAATCGGCCTGGTTTTACCGATTATTGATAATCGGAAAAATGGCCGATTATGACCGATTAATCGGTACTGCCGATTAATCGGTGCATCCCTAGAAGCTATCTTCATCCGTTAGGTTTCCCCAAACAGAACATAAACAAATATCGGAACAAACAAAATAAAAATTAAAAAAAAAATCTCACATGCTTCAAAATTGATTTCATATTTAAATTTCTTGGAATCCTGCCTCACTGAAGCCATTTCCACTTTGTACTTCGCTCCAAGTTTCAGTCCAGAAATTTCAACATTGTCGGCTCGACCTTTAGAGGAAATAATTGCGCTATCTCCATTCGAAGGATCAGTTCTTTCGACTACAACTTCAACTTCATCAGCCCCTCTTCCCTTTTCTATCAGAACTGGGCTGTAGACTTTGGCTATGCCATTTGACTGCACAGTCACACTAAGTTGAGTCCTGGGATCTATAACGAGAGAAAATATCAAGTTAAAAAAATCATATCAGTAACTGTATTTGACAGTTTCGTAATTTACGAATACGCTTTATAAAAGTAGATTTATAGTTATCGTTTATGTACTCAATTAATTTTATTCTGAGTTTCTGTCCAAGAAATGTATTAAAAGCACCGAAAGTATGCATAACCTCCCCCTCCACCAATCCCCTTCCTTTATTTTCACTATTATATCAGTTATAGTTTAATGTTTCTTGTACACAGTTATCTTGAAGTCAAGAGTCATAAACCAGTGGCGCACTCAGGATGTTTTTCCTCAGAAGGGTTTGAAATTCTTAAAGATTCTCTGAGAAGCAAAAACAGTAAAATTTCAATAACCCCCTCTTTCAAAAGTTTACGATGCTTATTTTGTGTGAAATTTCGTAATAGTTAAGTTTTATTAGTTTTTATTAATAATTATATGCCGACTTTATAAAATTTCAGGGGACAAAACAGTACTCTTTCCTGTTCTCAGTGCTCTCTCTCTCTCTCTCTTTCTCGTTTTTTTCTCTCCGTATTAAACTACAAAACCAGATTAAATTTGTAAATGGCAAAACACATTCAGTAATCTATATTATGCTCATCAGCCATAGTTGCAGCTTTCTTTATTCACGTTAAGAAAAAACATCGAATAAGAAAAGCTGCAACTAATATTATTTTTAACAAAAAGAAAAAGACGGAAGAGATTTTTGCCGCAGCTGCATTGTAACAGGAGTAATTTTCAATCACTTTGCAAAATCTCCGACGTTAAAGTCCAAAAGTTGCAATTTTAGGTCTTCTCTTTGGTCTGATTTTGGGTGTTGAGGCCCTAGCTTTTTCTGAATTCCATCTGGTCTTCTGAATTTCATCTGGTCTCCCAGAGGGGGCTTTAAGGGCTTAAGCCCCTTAGCCCCTTTTGTGGTTGGGCCACTGCAAACATCTGCAGAACATCATTCATGTCGTAACACGGATGAGTTATGTATTATGCTCTCCCAAATGGTCTGCTGCAAAGCATCTCCAAATCTTCGAAAGTCCGCGAAACATCTGCACCCATAATGGATTTAACCCGCGATCACTCGCGCTACTTTGCGTCACACGAGCACTCGCGCCGGGCCTCGCAGGCCCGGAGCGGTTTTTTTCAGGAAATTGAGTTTGTAAAGCAGAAAAATTGTGTTTTGAACACTAAATTTTAATCACAAAGTCTGCAACCTCGTCATTTTATCTTTATAACTCAAATTGCTACTTTGAGTCACACGAGCACTCGCGCCGGGCCTCGCAGTCCCGGAGCGGTTTTTTTCAAGAAATTGAGTTTTAAAGCAGAAAAAATTGTGTTTTGAACATTAAATTTTAATAACAAAGTCTACAACCTCTTCATTTCATCTTTATAACTCAAATTGCGAAGCATTTTGCAACATCTTTCTTCGCGTTCTCAGTGCAGAATGAGAAACGCGAGCACTCGCGCCGTGCCTCTGAGGCCCGAACCGATATTTTTTGGGGAAAAGAGGGTCTGTACATTCCTGAAAAACATGTGGTCAGTAAGAAGGTGACCCTGAAACCAGCTACTGTGGACCTCGTCCATTTCCGGTGAAGGGGTGATTTTTGGCAGCGAATTTAAATAATGACCGGGCCTGAGAGGCCCCGTGCGAGTGCTCGCGGGTTAAGAGTTCGTGAAAAATAATTAAACTTCAACTATCAACTGTTTCCCCAATTAAATCTAAATTTTTTTTCCCTATTTTTCCTGCTTTGCTGTACAGTTAAAGAACTAGAATTGTTTCACGGTATCCAAGTCTCCGTTTATCATATCTGAATATACACTGGCGGAAAAAAAAATCCCAACACCAAGAAAAAATTACTGTAGAGTAATGAAATTTGGGTAATGCAATTGTCTAGTTAGGGTGTTTTTTTTTTTTTTTAATGCACACGATCACTGGCTAATTTAAGCTTAAGAAAATGCTGTGCAAATTTGAAATTGTTACTTTAATAGCCAGCGTAACCTCCAGAATTGAAGGCAAGCTTGCAAGCGTGCATACATTGTGTCATACAGGTGCCGAATGTCACTTAGTGGTATGGAGTGCCATGCTTGTTGCACTTGTTGTGTCAATACTAGGACAGTCATTGCTGACTGTAGATGATGCTGGAGTTTCCGTCCAAAGATATCCCATACGTAATCAATTGGAGACAGATCTGGTGATCTTGCAGGTCATGTTAACATGTCAACACTCTGTAGAGCACATTGCGTAACAGCAGCGGGGTGAGGGCGAGCGTTAGCCTGTTTTAAAACTTCTCCTTCAATGCCACTCATGAAGGGCTGTACTATAGGTTGAATTACCAGACGGACGACAAATTCGCAGTGAATGTGTTTGGGAAAACAACAAGAGTGCTTCTGCTGTCATAGGAAATTGCTCCAGAGGCCATGACTCCAGGTGTGTGTCCCGTGTGTCTAGGTCGCAGAGTGCTTGGATGCAGGCGGTCCCCTGGCCTCCTTTTGACAGGCCCGTCGAGAGGGGGGGGGGGCAAGCCTATGCATTGCATAGGGGCCCGTGAGAGGTCAGGAGGCCCGTGAGGCGGCCGTCAGGAGGCCCGCAGGAGATGCTTCACACCAGTCTTGCTGATTTCACATTTGTATCATCCAGTACTTGAATAAAGCCAGGTGGGGCCCCGGAGCAACATTACTTTTAGGGCCCCCTAATCCAGGGTTTCCATCGCAACGAAATTGACTCGTAAACCTAGTGTTTCATTGATTTCTATTCTCTATTATAAGATGTGACTGATTTATCCGTTCTTTCTTGGGGGAGGGGAGCTTACTTAGTATCAGGGCCCCCACATCAATCAGTGAACACCAGGACCAGATATTGCAATAGGCCCTCGCCCCTACAAGACTCCATCCTCTAACAACTTATTAATGTTTAGACAGACATTTGAAATTTTAAAAATTTTGCTTCATTTATCAAGCAGTGGTCAGAATTTTTTTTGTAGTTAAATACAATTACTTCATTAAAAATGTAGTCAACTATAGCTGCAACTTTTATTTTTCAAAAAGTAGCAACTACAATCTACTTTCGGAATGCCCATGGATGTATCTGAAGATAGTTTTAAATGTTGAAAATGCCCACGAAAATGGATGTTGAGATGATAAATAAAAGTTAAAATAAATGCAAAATATGCTTCCCTTTTTTGTCCTTTTGAAGCCATTGTTGTACAGTGGTGGATTTGGAGATTATGGAGCCCCTTTGTCCATTGCTCTTACAGTAAGCATTTGTAGAACATTCCTTTCAGGGCTCCTAGCAATTGTCACATTTGTGATACGCCCCTCCCCCCAGCAAAATCCCGTCGTAAACTCGCGCAACACTTACACTGCATGTGGGCGCCTCGCTAAAGGCTGCTCAATTCAGCCTTATAGTTCTGAATATCATGACAGATTTTGTTTTTCCGAAGTTAAGAAACAAGCATTTATGTGTTTTAAAAATATTGATTTAAGAAGCTAGGATATTTCTGTGGGAGATTGTGACTAAAACTTCTTTTTCTTTTGCCACGCTAAAGGGGCGCCAAATTTAGCATTATCGTTCCGAATATCACAGCACATTTTTTATTCTTGCGCTAAAAACAATCATTTAACTGTGTTTTCAAAATTTTCATTGTTTTTCATGCCGTAAAAAAGTTAAATAAGATATTTTATTTAAAGAATATTCCTCTTCTCTTTGCTCAAGTAAGATTCGGCCTTCTTTATCTGATGGCAAGAAACCGCTATTGTCCCTTTAAAAGACTCACTTCCGAGAACTTTCTGGGAGGTTATCACAGAGCCACTGTTATAGAGTTCCAGGAATACTAATCCCACAGAGACTATCCCTGCTGGTCTGTCATTTGACTACCTTTGATGTAGTCGCCAGTGCTGAATGAACTCAGGCTGGTTCCTGTCGGGCGGCTTTGCAAATTTGCCATGCTGTTGTAAGGTTTTCGCTACCAGATTTCCGTAAACAGGCTTTTTATTGCAGTCATTTATTAAAAATGTCCAGATCAACTCAACAACAAAAGACTGCTTATTTTCCCATACCTTTTAAAAAATGAGCAAAATTTATGATCACTGGCCAATTGTCGTGGAATTAGACGGACACTTTTGATCCAGCTGTCCTCGAGTTCATTTTCTGAGATTATTTTTCACTGATTACCACAACCAGGGCCCCCGGGGAAAATTGCGCGAGGAAAGAAGCGCGCAAGTTACGGAGGTCTCGCTATAACCAGTAACATTTACTATCATCTGGAACATTTGCATTTATCTTCTTGTTTATACAAAATCCCTCAGTTAAGTGCACAAACATATCGCACGCCTAGAAGAATACTGTCACAACTCAAAAGTCAAAACTCCGAATGTTCAGAGATGTACCCAGAGCCATGATTTAAAAGTCAAAAAGAAACGTTTATTTTAAAAGCATTATGAAAGCAAATGAGCCGAAATGATCTAACCTAATGTATGATAGACTGCACTATTACTAATTGCTTTAATATATCAATTTCTTTTCCCCATCTTAAATTTTTCTGTTTTTGAGTTGTGACAGTATTCTTTTAGGCGTGCGATATCTTTCCGGTAAGTTTTGTGTTTGTGTGCTTGTATTTCAATACTATATTTTGTTAACAAAAGATAATAATATAAATTGAATTTGATACCACTTGTATTTTTCGGGCAAGAAAGAGAGAGAGGTTGGTATGGCCCCTTCTGAGTTTTTTAGAAACAATTTTAATTTATATCGTTGTTTACTATTTTTTGCTTTAATTGTTTCGTTCAATGCGTGTGTTTTGCACAACTTTTTCTTTCCTTTGCCTTTTTACACTTATTTTTTAGAAAAGTGATCTATTTCTTCCCATATTATGGACAACGAGTTCTGTCAGTCAGGTTAAAAGAAGTATTCCTAACCGTCAGATAAAATGAAAGTGGTAGTTTTACTCTAAAAATAACTTTGTGAAATATGCCACTTTTTAGGAATTTTTCAGATAGTCTGACCTTTTTTTTATCTTTGAAAAGAGTGATCTATTTCTTCTCATAATTTGGATCACGAGTTCTGTCACTAGGATCAAAGGAAGTATTCCTAACTGTTAGATTACATGAAATTGTTAGTTTTATTCTAAAAATAACTTTGCCACATTTCAGGAACTTTTCAGATGTATTTTTTCTCCCTTCCGGTTATTCACTTGCTCTTATCAATCCGTCGATTAATGTCAACGATTTGTCGAACCGCAAACCATTATTATTTTGATCGAATGTATAACTTTTCGAGGGTTTTTGATTTTTTTTTCATATTTTTTCGTCTTAATTACTTCATATAAGGTCTCAAAATGCAGAATTGTGTATTTATTTCAAAATTTCTCCCGGGGCACAATCTCCTGGACCCCCTGAATGTGGGAATAGTCCACTCTGAATCACACTTAAAAGACGTCATTGTATCAATCTTCTCTCTTCTGTTACCCATCCCGTTATTACGTCAAAAAAAAAAAAAAAAAAAAAAACAGCATTATAAACACAAAGAAACAACACAGGGGCTGTTATCAGCGAAAAAGACACAAGGTAAAAAAAAAAAAATAGGTTTGCTACTTAAGTTTTTGGGAATGCAAAGGGGTCTGTAACAGTTTAGAGCACATTTAAGTCGAAGTCCGCCCTGGTATCAACTGGTAATGGAGAAAAAAAAGTTGAATGAATTGTGTTTACAATTCATCGGAAAAGTAAGAGCGAATTTTTTCCGAAAAATCTAGGGAGGAGGGGTGGGGAAGAAGCAAAGGCTCCGCCAAATCTTTGGTTGCAGCTGCGTCCCTAAAGTTAGAAACTCCTTTAAAAAAAGTATCGCAAATGTTTTCTTTTCTTTTCCTTCTTTTTATATTTTTTTTATTAAGGAAACTTTTAAGTTGAAAATGTTGGTTATTTCCTTTGACAGTATTTACTATAGTTACGTGAAAACCCTATTTATGCAAAAATAATAAGAGTGTAACAATAAATATATAAAAATAATAATGTAAAAATTATAAATACAGTTTTAATTTATGTCGTTGTTTACTATTTTTTGCTTTAACTGTGTTTTTATAATTTTAATGAGTGTGTTTTGCATGACTATTTTTCCCCCCTTTACCTTTTCACTCTTTTTTTTGGAAAGAGTTCTCCCATATTGGATTTCGAGTTCGATCTCTAGGGTCAAAGAAAGTATTCTTAACCATTAGATCACACAAAATTGTTAGTTTTACTCCAAAAAATAACTACGTTAAATCTGCCACATTTCAGCAATTTTTCAGATGTAGTATTTTTTCTCCGTTCTTTCTTCTGTCTTGCTCTTATTCCTAGTCGAATAATGTCAACGATTTGTTGAACCTCAAACCATTTTAATTTTTACCGGATATATAACTTTTCAAGGGTCTTTGTTTGCCTCTTTTTTTGTCATATTTTTCCGTCTTATTACTTCATACAAGGCTTCAAAATGACGAATTTTGTATAAATTTTTCAAAATTTCTCCCGGGGGACAACCCCCGGATCCTCTGAAATCGGGACTAGTCTACTCTACACCCCATTTAAAAAGAGGTCATTGCAACATTCTAATACCCATCCCGCTATTAGGTCATGTTATCACTTATCAGCGAAAAAGACACACAAAAGCTTTTAAAAATGCTGAATGAATTGTATTTACAATTCATCGGAAAAGTAAGAGCGAGAATTTTTCTCTTACGAAAAGTCTAGAAGCAAAGGTTCCGCCTGCACTCCTAAAAATTAAGGTGAGTATAAATTATGCTACGACCAGCTACCGAATATTTGGTTGCAGCTGCGGCCCTAAAAGTTGAGAACTTCTTTTAAAAAAGAGTATCGCAAATCTTTTCTTTTTTTTCTTTTATTGCGAAAACTTTCAGTTAAACAGATAAAATTTTAGTTACGTCCTTTGACAAAATTTACGCTATTTATGTGAAAATAATTGTAGGAAGTTTAAGTAAAGGTTTGGGGGAGGGGGGGTCCCACAAAAAGTTGCATAGGGGCCCATGAAACCTGTCGACGGCCCTGCCTTCTGACCAACATACGACCACCACTGGCCCCAAGGCAGAATCTGTTTTCATCAGAAATTACAACAGATCTCCACTCCGACCTCCAGTGAGCTTTGTCTTGACACCACTGCCGTCGCAAACGGCAATGGTTTGCAGTCAATGAAATACCGGCTACAGGCTACCTGGCTCGGAACTGTCCTTGAAGTAAGCGATTTCGTATCATTCTTTTGGTCACGACGCACCAACTGCAGCTCGAATGTCAGCCGCAGATGCAGTACGATGCGCCACAGCCGTACGCAGAATCTGGCGATCTTCCTTCTCAGTCGTGCCACGTGGCAGCTCGGAACTCGATCTTTTTGAGGTAGTTACCATCCCTTGACCATAGCTTCCAATAATCATGCACGGTGGAAACATTCCCACCAAGTCTTTCTGCAATATCGCGAAATGAAAATCCACCTTCTCTTAGCCAAATTGTACGACCTCGTTCAAACTCGGTGAGCTGTTGATAATGACTTCTTCGTCTTCTTAAAGGCATTCCTGGCTAATGTGAACGCAATGCGGCAAATTTCACGGAAAAATAATACTCACGAGCAATGCAACACGCTTTTAAAACAAGCCTTATTTGCATATTCTGAGTGATGCCAGCCGCGTCTCACTTATGCGCGGAGCGCGAAATTTTAATAGATATCATCTTTCAGTTCTATAATAGTCTAGTAAACGACGGTCAAAATTAGGGTGAAAAAAGCAAAAAAACATGCAGTTTTGCAAATTGGCACACAGGTACAGGAAGGTCTCCTGATGAACATACTAAAAGTCCCCGGTGGTGAGGGTGGAGCTCGCAGCGCCACCTGGTGTTTTATAGGTGTTTCTTCAGTTTTCGTCTTATATCTCAAAAACTATTTACCTGTGAGAAAAAATGTCAATTAATGAATTAAAGATCATAAAATTATCTTTAAAACGCTTTTTTAGTTTTTATTATAGCTATAATAGTTGCCGAGATATTAAACTTCAAAGTTGGTCAATTTTTGAAAAACCAACTATTTTTCCCCTCTTTTCTATTTTTGGAGCCGCCTCAGTGATTAATTTGATATGATTCTTTTCTTTTTTCGACCTGAAGTAGTACAGGTCATTAAGGCGATTTGATTTCTTGAAACGGGGAGGCAGGTTGGGGAGGAAGGAGGCGAGGAATGAAGGAGGACCAAAATATGTGCTAGTTCACTATTGTTCCCTCTACCATAATTCAGCAAACGAAGGCCCTAAGTAAGGGTCAAGGAGGCTAAAAGGAAGGAGCCTCATCTCCTTTGGCAACGCGGGTGAAAATGTGTCCCGATTTTTCCACTGCCGAGAGATGGCGCTGAAGCCGATTGACTTAAGATCTCTCGACTCTGTCGCTTGTGCTGACGGAGAAGGGAAAGGAGAATTTCGCCGAGGACCCCGAGTTTTCGGCGGGGTCATTGGGGAGACCGACGGAAGGTAGCCGGGTAGCGGATGCGTGGTAATTGAGAGGTCAAATATGGGGCACAATTATCCACACGAAAGAGAAATGTTAAACATTATGATTTTAAAGTTATTTACTTTCTCACATTTCATTTCCCTTTTGTGCTTTTTATTTTGCCTCCTTTTTTTAATGTATTTTATTTTATTTATTTTTTTTTAATGTTACTTATTTATTTCTTTAAATAATATTTATTTATTTTTTGAAACATTATTTATTTGTTTTTTAAATTATAGCTATTCTTTTTTATATATTAATAATTTTTTAAAAGTATTAATTTTTGAGCAGAATAGAATCGCTTTTTTTCTCTTCCAGACATTCCAAGCACACACACAAAATAAACAAATAAAAAATAATAACAAAGAAATAATTTAAATTAAAAAAAATAAATTTAGGAATATTTAAAAAAAAAAAAAAAACAGTAAATAATTTAAATTAAAAAAAATATTATTTAATAATTCAAAAAAATAAATAAATTAGTTTTAACCCTCCCCCCCCAAAATTTTTTTTTTAATGGCGCAACTTGCGCCATAATCGCCCCCCCCCCCCCATGGGCACTATGCAATGGAGAAATTTATAAATCATTAAGCTCTTCACCTAAGTGACAGCAGCTCAAATTAGGTTTTACAAGAATTGCTTCAAAAACAAAAATTAACGCTTCGAATGCAAAATATATTATAAACGTAGGATGAAGTAGAGTGTTCTATGCTTCTCTAAACAGCTTTCATAGCAAAAACAGCTTTAAATTTCCTATTATTTAGGAAATTCCCTTATTTAAATGCCCTTTAAAACGCTGAACTACGGGATGTAAACAAATTAAGGTTGCAGCAGTGCTCCCTGGCGGAAGTGAAATTTTGTTGCCAAACCGGTACCATGGAGATGCATCTCCTTCCTTTTACTCCCTGGTAAGGGTGAAAAAATAATAATATAGTTCTGAATATTGGCATACGTGCAAAAATGGCTCTTGATGAACGTACTAAAAGTCCTCGGTTGTAGGGGTAGGGGGTGAGCTCGCAGCGCCACCTGGTGTTTTTTTTATGGGTGTTTTTTCAGTTTTCGTCTAACATCCCAAAAACTATGCATTCGTCAGCAAAATCATCAATTGGTACATTGAAGAACATAAAAATACCTTTAAAAATAATGGTTTAGTATCTTAAAACTGAAATATATGGAATCGACTTGATGTTTTAATTTCTAAGCTCGTGAGATTTTGAAAACCTATCTTTTTCTTTTCTTCTTTCTTTATTTTTTGGGACTGCGAAAGGAATATTAATCACTTTTTTTTTAAATTTCGATAGTTCTGTGCTATTTAAGTCAACTAAGGTCCAAGAAGACCTTGAATCATGTTAGAAATAAAACGCATACCCTTCTGCGAAAAGGATAAATAATAAAAATAATGATAAAAAAGTCCAAACATTAAAAAAAAGAATAATACAAGTGAAATAATAAATGTGAACAGATGTAGAATAAATATAAACCAACATAAAAATTACATTGTAACTCAAGTTAAATGGGTACTTTCGTCATCCGACTGACTGTTCATCTAATGTCATATCTAATTTTGATCCGTTACGGCAGATACCCTGTCAGTTTATGCAAACAATGCTGCAGTTTATCCTTGATTTTCTGCAGCCGCATCTTGTACCACATCCTTCCGTGCATGAACAAAAAATCATGGAGAGAATGGAGTCAGGAGCAGGAAGCCTTGAAGTTCTTATAGGTTTCCATGATGTACCGTTTTTTTTCCATCCCCAAGCATCGGGTGGAAGTAATCTCACCAACCACTTTTGAATCTGGTGATAAACTCTTAATGAATGAAAGTTTGCAGCATCTTCAGTAGGTGAGAAGAAAACAAGATCTGGTTTTATTTTTCTTGCTTCTGTCTGAAAAGATACAAATCTCTGTTCATTCAGAGAAGTTACATTTACTGGAGCCTCATGTAAGGCCAAGAAAAATAATTGGCCTGCCCCCGCTACCTGCTCTGGGGTAGAAAGGGGGTTGGAGAACACTTCCGGAACGTATCCCAACGATTGATTTTTTTGAAACAACTTTATGAATTTGTCTTTGCCTTTGTTATATGTAGCTGATACTGTGTCGCACCCGGAGAAAGCATGGAGGAAGATAATTTGATCTTTGAACTTGCAAGTGTTTTGTAATTCTTGTGAACAAAAAATCTTGGTGCTCACTTTATCTTGCCTGGATTAAGGAAAAGAATATTATTATTACTTGGTGTCAAAGCTATTAATAAAACAAGAAGCTCAACGTCTTCACCTACGGGTCATTCCACGTCAAGTGATCCAAAATCTGAGAAAAATTTTACCTTACATTTTTGTATTTCTTTCTTTTTTGGCTCATCAATTGTACCCCTTGAGGTAATCAAAAGTCTCAATATTTGGATTTTTATCTCTATTATTTTTTCATTTATGAGACTTTGAACTTTGGAAAAACCCTCGTTTTTTCATGGATAAGGGTACATAAAAGGGACCATAACTCGGCACCAAATATAGATAGAACAATTTGGTAAATGGCATTTTAAAGTACGTTAGTTGCCGCTTAATCTGATATGCAACATGACTAATTTGATAAAAATTTTCTTTTTCAAAAAATAAAATTTAAATTTCAAATTTAAATTTCTCAAAAACATATAATGAATTTTTTTGAAAAAATTCTCAAAAATTCTTGTGTATTTCATCTATGTTTGTACAAATTTTTAGATTGGGATCTCAATGGGATCATATTTTTTTTAATTTTTGAATAAAACTGTATAGGAAAAAAATGATATTTTTTAGATTCTATTTATTTAAATACTAAGTTCTCTTTGCTCGTGATGGTCTAAAAAGTAGTAAACAAACATGAATATGTTTAAAGTGAGCTGGCATGAGCTTATAGATTTGTCAGGTTCACCCCCCTACCCCTTTCTTCCCCGCACAACCACTCTTTTTTAATTCAAAACTGTTCAAAATGTTAATAAAAAAAACAAAAACTCTTTGATACAAAATGAATAGTAAACTTATTTAAAGTTGGGAAATGGGCTTCCTTATAACTAGACGAAGTACCCCCCTCCCCACCCAAATATACCATTCACACTATACTAATATGACGTCTAACCTGGGGATTGAGTTGAGGATTATTTTCACCCTAGGTATATATATTGTTTTTCAGACGAAGTGTTTCTTTTCGATCCGAACTTCAAAGTGTACTTCCATTCAATATCTGAAATTTAACTTTATGATTCATTTCATCTTCTACTCCAGCACCAATCTTCAATTTTGAAGGGAGGAAATAAATGGGTCGCCCCAATATCATAGCAAACAGTAAAATAGCACTGTTTCGCCTTGTTCTCATCGTTTTTTCTATTCTTTTCGCACAAAACTGAAAATAAATCAAAATATCAGATCATATGTCTGTGTCCCCATAACTATCTTTCCACATTATCTAGTGTGCAGCTGTTATTTAATTTTTTTAATCGTTTGTGTTCTTTTTCATTTTGTTGTAAAGGAAAGTAATGCAGCAAGATATATCTATTAATATACACTGAAGTGACAAAAGTCATGGGATAGCAATATGCAAATTTTCAGATGGCAGTAGCATCGCATAGAACAGGTATAAATGCGCAGTGCTTTTACAGAGCTTTCATTTCTGTTCAAGTTATTCATGTGAAGAGGTTTTAACGTGATGATGACCGCACGACGTGAATTAACAGACTTTGAACGCGGAATGTTAGTTGGAGCTAGACGCATGGGTCATGCCATTTCGGAAATCGTTAGAGAATTCAACATTCCCAGATCCACTGTGTCAAGAGTGTGCCGAGAGTATGAAATTTCAGGCATAACATCCCACCATGGACAGCGCAGTGGTCGACCGCCTGCACTTAAAGATCGAGACCGGCGACGTCTGCAAAGAGTCGTAAATTCTAACAGACAAGCAACACTGCGTCAAATCACCGTAGAAATCAATGTGGGACGTACAATGGACGTGTCTGCTAGAACTGTGCGGAGAAATTTGGATTTCTTGGGCTATTCCAGCAGAAGACCGACTCGAGTGCCTTTACTGACAGAACGACATCGCTTGCAGCGACTCTCGTGGGCACGTGAGCATATCGGTTGGTCCCTAGATGAATGGAAAACCGTGGCCTGGTCCGATGAGTCACGATTTCAGCTGGTAAGAGCCGATGGTAGGGTTCGAGTGTGGCGCAGACCCCACGAAGCCATGGACCCAAACTGTCAGCAAGGCACTGTTCAAGCTGGTGGTGGCTCCGTAATGGTGTGGGCTGTTTTTTCATGGCATGGACTTGGTCCTCTAGTGCGACTGGACCGAACATTGACTGGAAATGCTTATGGGCAGCTACTTGGAGATCACTTGCAGCCATTCATGGACTTCATGTACCCAAACAACGATGGGATTTTTATGGATGACAATGCGCCATGTCACCGGGCCACAACTGTTCGCAATTGGTTTGAAGAAAATTCTGGACAATTCCAACGAATGATTTGGCCACCTAGATCGCCCGACATGAATCCCATTGAGCATTTATGGGACACCATCGAGAGGTCTGTTCGTGCCCAAAATCCTGCCCCATCAACGCTTTCACAATTATGGACGTCTATCGAGACAGCATGGCTCAATATTCCTGCAGAAGACTTCCAACGACTTGTTGAGTCCATGCCACGTCGAGTTGTTGCACTTCGCCGGGCAAAAGGAGGGCCGACACGATATTAAGAGGTATCCCATGACTTTTGTCACTTCAGTGTATATTAAACAAACACTGCTTTTTTGAGCACAACCTCACATGTTGTTTAACTTCTTTACAGATTGTTCCCCCCCCCCTTACCCAACCTTTCCACTCCAAACTTTTATTTTTTTTTTATCATCCCGCCTAGCGGCATTTCAAAGCCTTAGTCTCTACTGATGTCTGGTAGTGTTTCAGTTTGTTCTGTTTGTTACTCTTTCCTATTAGCTCATGAGCTTTGTCCAATAAGAGAAAGGAAAGGCAGTAATGGGGACTGACATATAACGTGATACTTTAATTTCTTTTCAGTTTTGTGAAAAAATAATGGGAAAACATTATGAGAAGAAGGGGAAACAGTGCTAATTTGCTGTTTGCTATGATTTTGGGGCGACCCATTTATTCCCTCCCTTCAAAATTGAAGATTGGTGCTAGGGAAGGGGATGAAATGAACCATAAGTTTAAATTCAGATTTTGAATGGAAGTACACTTTGTGAAGTTCGGATTGAAAACGAAACACTTCGTCTGAAAAACAATATATACTTACGGGGAAAATAATCCTCAAATCAATCCCCAGGTTAGACGTCATATTAGTATAGCGTTAATGGTATATTTGGGTGTGGGAACGGTTGTACTTTGCCTTGTTATAAGGAAGCCCATTTATCAACTTTAAACAAGTTTACTGTTCATTTTGTATCAAAGAAGCTTTTTTTAGCATTTTAAACAGTTTGGGGGGGAAATGGTTGGGTCAGGAAGGAAGGGAGGGGGAGCTGACCAATCTACAAGTTAATGCTAGCTCACTTATCTAGAGTAAAAATAATAGTCAATTCAATCCTCAGGTCCGTCATAATAGTGCAGCGTTAATGGTATATTTGGGTGGAGAAGGGGGATACTTCGTCTAGTTATAAGGAAACTCATTTACCAACTTCAAAAAAGTTTACTATTCATTTTGTATCAAAGAGTTTTTTTTTTTTAAACATTTTGAACAGTTTTCAATTAAAAAAGAGTGGTTGTGCGGGGGAGGAAGGGGGTAGGGGGGTGAAACTGACAAATCTATAAGCTCATGCTAGCTCACTTTAAACATATTCATGTTTTTTCACTACTTTTTAGACCATCACAAGCAAGAGAACTTAGTATTTAAATAAATAGAATCTAAAAAATATCATTTTTTCCTATATAGTTTTATTCAAAAATTCAAAAAAATATGATCCTATTGAGATCCCAATCTAAAAATTTGTACAAACATAGATGAAATACACAAAAATTTTTGAGAATTTTTTCAAAAAAATTCATTATATGTTTTTTGAGAAATCTATTTCAGTTATAAGATACTAAACCATTCTTTTTAAAGGTATTTTTATGTTCTTTAATTTACCAATTGATGATTTTGCTGGCGAATGCATAGTTTGTGAGATATAAGACGAAAACTGAAAAAACACCCATAAAACACCAGGTGGCGCTGCGAGCTCACCCCTACCCCTACCACCGAGGACTTTTAGTACGTTCATCAAGAGCCATTTTTGCACGTATGCCAATATTTAGAACTATATTATTATTTTTTCACCCTTACTTAGGGCCTTCGTTTGCTGAATTATGGTAGAGGGAACAATAGTGAACTAGCACATATTTTGGTCCTCCTTCATTCCTCGCCTCCTTCCTCCCCAACCTGCCTCCCCGTTTCAAGAAATCAAATCGCCTTAATGACCTGTACTACTTCAGGTCGAAAAAAGAAAAGAATCATATCAAATTAATCACTGAGGCGGCTCCAAAAATAGAAAAGAGGGGAAAAATAGTTGGTTTTTCAAAAATTGACCAACTTTGAAGTTTAATATCTCGGCAACTATTATAGCTATAATAAAAACTATAAAAGCGTTTTAAAGATAATTTTATGATCTTTAATTCATTACCTGACATTTTTTCTCGCAGGTAAATAGTTTTTGAGACATAAGACGAAAACTGAAAAAACATTCATAAAACACCAGGTGGCGATGCGAGCTCACCCCTCACCACCGGGGACTTTTAGTATGTTCTTCAGGAGACCTTCCTGTACCTGTGTGCCAATTTGCAAAACTGCATGTTTTTTTGTTTTTTTAAACCCTTTATTGACTAGACTATAAATACGCCTACCAAATTTCGTTTATCTAGCGCAAGTCTTTCCTTGGTGTTGGGATTTTTTTCCGCCAGTGTAGTTAAGCCAAAGACTTTTAGAGTATCTTTGGTTAAACCACGCCGGAAACTTCGCCTTCTCCATCCCCACCCCCCCTCCTTTCCAAAGTGCGACAGCACCCATTTGTAGAACCATTCATCTAAATCAGTGATTCCCAAAGTGGTCCACAGGGACCCCCAGGGGTCCCTCAGAGTTAGCAAGGGGTCCATGTGAAGTGAAGAAAAAATTAGGGGTCCACAAGATGCAAATAGAGGTCCTTTTGTTGATGCACCAAATTCACTCTGCCCCACTTAAAATAGTCTTTTTCTTCCTTGTACACCTATTCTATGTAAGAATATCAGCTCATTTAAGTTTTATGCCATTATTTTTATTAAGTATGCATAAAAATGGAACATTTTTCTCTTCACCTGTTTTCTTTTCACTTAAATTTTAATTTTTCACTCTGCAGTAAAACTGTCAAACTGAATCTTTTAGAAAGTTATCCGGTTGTTTTAGAACATCAATAAATGCAGGGGTGCCCATCCCCCCCAAGCTCAATGGCGCAAATCCCCCCCCCCCCCAAATTTTTCACAACCCTCTTGTTCTTTTTATTTTTATTTTCACCCCTCTTTTTTATTTTATTTTTTAAATATTATTCATTTATTTTTTTAATGTTATTTATTTATTTTTTAAATATTATTTATTTGTTTTTTAAAATTATAACTATTATTTGTTTACATATTAATTTTTTAAAAGTACTAATTATGCGCAGAATATAATCGCTTTTTTTTTGCTTTCCAGACATTCAAAGCACACACACGAAAAAAAAAATTAATAAATAAATAATAATAATAATAAAGAAACAATTAAAATTAAAAAAATAAATTAATAATTTAGATAAAAAATATTAGTAAATAATTTAAATTAAAAAAAATAAATAATTTAAATAAATAAATTAGTTTTAAAAAATCCCCCCCCCCCCAATTTTAATGGCGCAACTTGCGCCATAATCCCCCCCCCCTGTGGGCACCCCTGAATAAATGGAACTTAACCATTTAATTCCCGGTTTTAGAATGCCTGAGTTATATTATTTTGATTCCTGATTAGTTTTGAAGCGACCCCGAGGAAGGGGGCCACGTGAAATTCAAAAACTGGGCAAGGGGTCCACGGACCAAAAAAGTTTGGGAACCCCTGATCTAAATTATCTTAAATCTGAACTTCAACGAAAATGTAGTATAATATTGTGCGGAGGCCGGAGACGGAGCAGGTTACCTATACGTCTAGGGAAAATGTGCATAAAATGTATTCATAATATATTCTCGTCTTTCATTGCGTTACAGCAGTGGCGAAGAAGATTTACTACGCCGCAATTGCGAGAGGCCTCAAAGACATATGAAGGGCTTGGAGGATGAAGGGGCTATGTTACATTTCCAAAAATGAGCACTCTGGACAATAGTAAGCAGTGGATACATGTAAGCAAATAAGACTTGGTACATCAAAAAGTAGATGTCATTAGACCAGTTTCAACCAGTTCACATTTAATTACTCGCAATTTCTGTTTTATCACATAACCCTTTCATCTCCCAAGCCCTTCATATAATATAGGATCTCTGGGGCCCCAAAAAGGCACATGATCTTTTTTTCTCCCCCACCTCTGTTCGCAGTTCCAAGGCCCCCAGAAACCCCAAACCTCTAAATTCGCCACTGCGGTATACCAAAAAAGAATAACTTGCTTCTTAATAGTCCAGGCGCCATTTCGAAAAGCGTGTTTTGACTTATGAATAAAATTTTTTCGCTGTTTTTTATAGCTTATGTTATGTACATTTCAGATCCGATTGATGCCACTCTGTCATAGTTGAGCATTTTAAGTAATTCAAGATGGCATCCAAGATGGCGCCCAAAACATTGAAAATGCTGTTTTGAAGCGATATTGACTCGTAATGTATAATTACACGTATTTGAACCCCACTACAGTAAACTGCCTGAGTACCGAGGCCGTCCTACGTTATTATGAAGCCCGAGCTAATATTTTCTATAGCCCCCCCCCCTCCCCCAATGCTCTTAAAAAAAATCTTAGGTATGGAGTAAAATTAGCATCAAGACTTTTCTTTACAACCTTAAAAGCCTTTGTAAGAAACAGTTAGGGGCATATACACGTTTATCAGTTAAAGTACTGAACGTTTTCATAACTTAATTTTTTATACATAGTTGAACATGTCATCTGAATTGTGTGTGTAGCTAAACAAAATAAATCTAATGTTTTAGCTTTTTTAAACTCATTTGGTTAAAAAGGAATAATAATGACATGTCAGAAAATAAATGACAGTGCAGCTTAAATATAGTTTATTTAGTTTTTGGAACCCTCTTATATTTTAGCCTGGTTTATAACCAGAAAACAAAAAAGCTGCAACAACAGAACTTTGAACTTTAATTACTCGCAATTTCTGTTTTGTCACATAACCCCTTCATCTCCCAAGCCCTTCATATAATATAGGATTTCTGGAGTCCCAAAAAGGCACATGATCTTTTTTGCTCCCCCAGAGCTCTGTTCGCAGTTCCAAGGGCCCCCAGAAACCCCAAACCTCTAAATTCGCCACTGCGGATTTCCAAAATAACTTGCTTCTTAATAGTCCAGGCGCCATTTCGAAAAGCGTGTTTTGACTTATGAATAAAATTTTTTCGCTGTTTTTTATAGCTTATGTTATGTACATTTCAGATCCGATTGATGCCACTCTGTCATAGTTGAGCATTTTAAGTAATTCAAGATGGCATCCAAGATGGCGCCCAAAACATTGAAAATGCTGTTTTGAAGCGATATTGACTCGTAATGTATAATTACACGTATTTGAACCCCACTACAGTAAACTGCCTGAGTACCGAGGCCGTCCTACGTTATTATGAAGCCCGAGCTAATATTTTCTATAGCCCCCCCCCCCCCCAATGCTCTTAAAAAAAATTCTTAGGTATGGAGTAAAATTAGCATCAAGACTTTTCTTTACAACCTTAAAAGCCTTTGTAAGAAACAGTTAGGGGCATATACACGTTTATCAGTTAAAGTACTGAACGTTTTCATAACTTAATTTTTTATACATAGTTGAACATGTCATCTGAATTGTGTGTGTAGCTAAACAAAATAAATCTAATGTTTTAGCTTTTTTAAACTCATTTGGTTAAAAAGGAATAATAATGACATGTCAGAAAATAAATGACAGTGCAGCTTAAATATAGTTTATTTAGTTTTTGGAACCCTCTCATATTTTAGCGTCCAGCCCCCCCCCCCCCCCCCCCCCCCACTCGCTCATCTCTTCGGGTTGTTACTGTGCTGACCCAGCAGTAAGTCAACAAAAGCAGATGGTTCACTTTTTCCAAATCAAGAATTCCTAATAAAGTGCAGACTGGACTAGCTGCTTTTCATTGTTGACTTTTCAAAAATGCAGTCTTTTCGAGATTGGCAGATTCCTGGAATAAGACAGGGACCGTGTGAACGAGTATTCCCAGGCACAATGTTTATGAAGCAAATGCCAAGTGGTTGTTTACATCCTTTTTTAAAAGCAGAACATGTCATGAGACACAGAAGTGGCTATTGGAACGGCATATGGTCGGATATGATGATCGAAAGCACAGTCATGAGATATGCACATGGTGAAAGAGGAAAATCTTTGACTGGCTTAACGAACATAATTCCCAGTTTTCCGGCGGCTCATGCCCTGACTGGTTGTGATTCTGTTGCTCCTCTCTATGGGATTGGAAAGAAAATAGCTCTTAAGTGTCTCCAAAAAGGTAAACGGTTAAGATTATTGGGCCATAGAGAAAGCTGTATGACAGAAGTAATTCAGGAATGCACAAATTTTATTGCTTCTTGCTATGGTATTGAGGGTGCTACAGAAGTGAGAATTTCCCTTTGGGCAAAAAAGATAGGTCAAGCGCAACTACGAGCACCTTCATTTTCTTCATTACCAACTACTAGGGAATGCTTTGCCGAAAATGTCAAGCGAGCTCACTTGCAAACTATTTTATGGTTATCTGCAAGCAGTTCACAATTTCTTTACCTAGATCCAACATCATTTGGTTGGCAGAAAGATGAAGTAAATAAAGAGCTTTTTCCCATTGCCATTCCAAAAAAATACCCCAATTACACCAGATTATATTATAGCAATGACAAAGTGCTCATGCCGTTCTCAACAATCTTGCATTACTAGGACATGTTGTTGCAGAGCAAGTAATATTTCGTGTAGCTTGCTGTGTCAATGCTTACTCGAAGGGGAGAGGTGCTGTAATCCAAACTCCAGTATAGCTCAATCAATAGTAGAAAGTGACTCTGAAGAGGAATTTTAGCTTGATTTGTACCTCATAATTATGTTACCTTGAGCTCAGGTATATGTATATTTTTATGTCAACTTTTGTATCCTTAACGTTAATAATTAAAACGCAATTCTTTAATTTATTATTTTAAGCATTACAAAATAATTTTGTCCATTTAGTACAATAAAATGTTGAAAAATAACGCATCCATTAGTTTTTTAACAAAAAATGACTTTATATTCTAACTCCTTGACCCAAAAAACATATAGAAGGATATGCCATATAACAATATCGACTCAAAACTATATTTAACTTTTTGAGCGCTATCTTGGACGCCATCTTGAATTTCTGAAAATGCTCAACTATGACAGAGTGGCATCAATCAGATCTGAAATGTACATAACATAAGCTATCAAAAACAGTGCAAAAATTTTATTCATAAGTCAAAACAAGGTTACCCTATAATTAGCCATTTGGCGCCCGGACTATAAACATTTGTTACACCGCATAAACAAAATTATTACTGAAAATTGCTTAAACTTCATGTTTACACAAAACAATAAAAGCTTTTTTTTTCGGGGAGGTAGTCCAGTCAATCGATGCAAAAAAGAAAGAGCTAAAATCGCAAATAACGATGTAGTTCTGAATTTTTATTATGTTGTTTGGGTTCTTTAAGGTAGTGTAAGTTTGCACCTTTCTAAAGCCTGTGCTCGCTGCGAAACTCGCGAAAAACTGCGAAATTTTCGGACATTTTCAGTTTTTCCTTTTAGTCCGGGATCTGACAGCACTTCTGTAGGAATGTTTGAGTAGGGGGAATTTTTTTTCAAAAATGTTTAGCAGGTGCCCTAGGAAGTATTTTGGACTCGGGTGGACATCCGCCACCTGGTGCATTTTTTTGCTATGACGTCATCAAAGATGGCGGCCATTTTGGCTCTCATAAATGCTAAAAAATGCCCAGCACTTCTGCATGAAATTTAAAAATTGAGAATTTCTTTTCAAAAATGTTTAGTAGGTGTCCTAGAAATAATTTTAGACTTGGGTGGAGACACGCCCCCCTTTTAAATTTTCGGTTATGACGTCATCAAAGATGGCCGCCTCTCGATCCTATAAATGCTCATATCTATGTTGATACTTGATCGATTTGCATGAAAATTGCAATTCTTATTACTAATTTGTCTGATGCTTATTTGTCTTTAAGCTGCACTGTTAGAAATTTACTCGAAAAATAAAGGTCTAAATCAATTTATTTATTTATTTTTATTTTCAACTACCATGACTTAACCATAAAAAATGGTATTAACCCTTTTATATTTGTGTGAGAAACTGCTAACTTTCCTCTGCTTGCATGCCAAAAGATAGAACTGTATTACAAATCAGTAAAACGTACTGCTGTCCAAGCGATAGCAACGAAAATTTAAATTTATTTAAAATGGATATGAATGAGAAAAAATACGAAAATTCCGACATGTTGTAACAGTTAAGGAGCATTACTTGATCTCTTTTTCACAGTTCCGAATTTATTGTTGATTATGATTTTTCTTCTCCAAAACAACTTTCCGCCTTTACTATCCTGTAGTGCTAAAGGTACAATGCGCAAAAATATTGTCTCAATTAATGGTACGTGACACTCGTTGCACTAGAAGGTGTCAAATTCTCAAAGCCAATATTCTTCACATGAGCATACAGCTATAATTCTTAGTTCATCTAAAAATTTACAAAATGACCCTTTTCGTATTACCTGCACTACGTATTCTTTTGCTGATTCACGAATTTGTTCTACATATTCCAGTCGGATGATAGGCCAAATTTCTCCAAATATTTCGTAAAAACATGATGAAGAGCTGTTTTTTTGGTTTAAAATGTATTTCAGTGTTTTGGTCCAGACAGTGCGTGGATTGTTGGAAGGTTTTCATCTGTGTTTCGGTGAGTATTATGAGCAGACAAAAGTCTCGTAGAATCCATAACTCCAGTGTACCCCTAAAGTTCCTCTGGTTCCTCTGCTGTCAGGCGAATTATAATGATGCCTAATTCCTGATAATGCACAAAAGTTATTGATTAGGATAGGCAGAGTAGCATCTTGAAAGATTTTAATGACATGTATAAAAATACTGCTACCTTGTTTCTATGCTTTCGGACTCTTTAGGAGAAAATTTGCTCTAATTGAAAAAAATATTATGCTCTTCCACAACTCTTTGTGATACTCCCAATATATGATTTAAATAATAATAATAGTAAAAAACAGTTATTACTTCGTCGAGGGTTTGTTTTTATTTATCATAGCCTTTTCGTACAAAAAAGTTTACTATATAACAGGGCTTTTCATCAGACAAGGTTTCTTCTCTTGTGTTGCCATAAGGTTTTCCTAGCTCTTTTTACAATGCACCTATTTGTAATCTTAACATAAACTCTTGCTCATTTAACAATGAACAGTTTTCAGATGGTTTATACTGAAAGAACTCTTCCACGTCAGAGGAACGAAATAAAAGTTTTCGTATCATGATGTGAGGCTGACTGTTTGACTTCTTTTTACTGGCTTTCCTTGTGGTAGTACAAGCATTTTGTGTTTTGTTGCAAGGAAATACTGGCAATATGTTTTTAAGAATGGAGCTTGAGCGATCTTGACTCTCTTCCCCTTGTATCGTGTAAGTACAGTCACCGGTATTAAAAAAGTTTTATAGATTTTTCATTGTATCTTGTGAAGCAACCAACAAAGGTACTGGCTTCACAAAATACAATGAAAAATATATCAAACTTTTTTAATACTGGTGACTGTGCTTAATACAAGGGAAAAAGAGTCAAGATCGCTCAAGCTAAATTCCTAAAGCCATATTTCCAGTATTTCCTTGCAACAAAATACAAATTGCTTGTACTACCCCAAGGAAAGCCAGTAAAAATAAGTCAAAGTCAGCCACATATCATGATGCGAAAACTTTTAGTTCGTTTCTCTGACGTGGAAGAGCTCTTTCAGTATGAAACATCTGAAAACTGTTAATTGTTAAATGAACAAGAGTTTATGTTAAAATTACAAATAGGTGCATTGTAAAAGAGCTAGAAAAATCTTATGGCAACACAAGAGAAGAAACCTTGTCTGATGAAAAGTCCTGTTATATAGTGAACTTTTTTATACGAAAGGCTATGACAAATAAAAACAAACCCTTGACGAAGTAATAACTGTTTTTTTTTTATTATTTAAATCATATATTGGGAGTATCACAAAGTGCTGTGGAAGAGTATACTATTTTTTACAATTAGAGCAAATTTCCCCCTAAAAAGTCCGAAAGCGTAGAAACAAGGTAGCAGTATTTTTATACGAATCATTAAAATCTCTCAAAGATGCTAATCTGCCTATCCTAATCAACAACTTTTGAGCATCATCAGGAAACAAACTGATCTTACAACGTGGAAAGACCTGAATATAATAAATTGCTTGACAGCAGAGGAAGCAGACTTCGAGAATAATGGTGTTAGCTTTATTTCCTAGGTATACTCTTATTCAGTGATTTGGTGTTTAGGAACTTTAGGGGTACACTGGAGTTATGGATTCTACAAGACTTGTCTGCTTATAATACTCACCGAAACAAAGATGAAAACCTACCAACAATCCACGCACTATCTGGATCAAATTACTGGGGTACATTTTACACTAAAAAAAAAAACAGCTCTTCAATATGTTTTTACGAAATATTTGGAGAAATTTGGTATATCATCCGACTGGAATACGTAGAACAAATTCGTTAAATAGCAAAAGAATACGTAGTGCAGGTATTAGGAAAAGGGTCATTCTGTAAATTTTTGGATGAACTAAGAATTATAGCTGTATGCTCATGTGAAGAATATTGGCTTTGAGAATTTGCCACCTTCTAGTGCAACGAGTGCCCACGCACCATTAATTGAGACAATATTTTTGCACATTGTTCCTTTAGCACTACAGGATAGTAAAAACGGTTCTTCGAATGTTTTTTTGGAAAAGAGAAATCATAATCAACAATAAATTCGGAACTGTGAAAAAGAGATCAAGTAATTTTCCTTAACTGCTACAACATGTCGGAATTTTCGTATTTTGTCTCATTCATATCTATTTTATATAAATTTAAATTTATATAAAATATCTATCGCTTGGACAGCAGGACATTTTACTGATTTGTAATACAGTTGTATCTTTTGGCATGCAAGAAGAGGAAAGTTAGCAGTTTCTTCCACAAATAAAAAAGGGTTAATACCATTTTTTATGGTTAAGTCATGGTAGTTGAAAATAAAAATAAATAAATAAATTGATTTTCAATTTTACTTTTTGAGTAAATTTCTAACAGTGCAGCTAAAAGACAAATAAGCATCAGACAAATTAGTAAAAAAAATTGCAATTTTCATGGAAATCGGTCAAGTATCAACATAGATATGAGCATTTATAGGATCAAGCGGCGGCCATCTTTGATGACGTCATGACCGGAAAATTTAAAAGGAGGCGGGTGCCCACCCGAGTCTAAAATTCTTTCTAGGACACCTACTAAACATTTTTGAAAAGAAATTCCCAATTTTCAAATTTCCTGCACAAGTGCTGGGCATTTTTTAGCATTTATGAGAACCAAAATGGCCGCCATCTTTGATGACGTCATAGCAAAAAAATGCACCAGGTGGCGGATGTCCACCTGAGTTCAAAATACTTCCTAGGGTACCTGCTAAACATTTTTGAAAAAAAATTCCCCCTACTCAAACATTCCTACAGAAGTGCTGTCAGATCCCGGACTATTTATAACTCCTAAACTATGCAACTTTTGATGATACATGTGAATACCCATTTTAAAGAACAATAAAATTGCAACAATTTAAGCTCAAGTGGGGTTTTGTAGAACGAGTACTTATTAGTTTTTTTGGGAAAAAATATGCTTCGATCATATTTTGGACGAAATATCGACATAAATTCCTATTCTACAAGACAAAAAATGGACATGTAATTACAGCACATTTAATCAGCTTTCATTCAAGCCCGAACAGTAGTCTGTAGGTTCAATATTTCATTTACAATCGCGAAAAATAAATATTTCAAATTTTGAGAAATGAGCAAAATCGTTTCCTAATAAGAATAGGAGGGTAGTAGACAGTAAAAAAATACGTAGAATGGAATTAAAATGGTAACACTGGATTAAAATGTTATTTTAAAAATTAAAAAAAAAACTTTACAGGTCATTTTCACTCTTTTTTTTTTTTTGCTATTTTTATTATGGTTCTTGTTGGCTGTGGTCTTATCCTGACTGTTTTCAGATTTTCCCCTATCACTCCTGAACTATGCAACTTTTGATCATACATTTGCATACCCATTTTGAAGAACACTAAATTTGCAACAATTTAAGCTCAAGTGGAGTTCTGTAGGACGAATAGTTTAGGAGATATCGTACTTTAACAAAATTGATTTTTTTTTTTTTTTTTGAAAAATGAAATAAATATGCTTCGATCATATTTTGAACCAAATATTAACAAATTCTTATTCTACAAGACAAAATATGGACAAAATATAGACATTTGATTACAATACATCTAATCAGCTTTCATTTAAGCCTAAAAAGAAGTCTGTAGGTTCAATATTTCATTTACAATTGAGAAAAAAACAAATCATCGGAAATATTTTTTTTTTTTTTGAGAAATGAGAAAAATTGCTTTCTAATAATAATAGTAGAGCACTGGACAACAGAAAAATGCATAGAGTTGTATAAAAACGGTAACACTGCATTAAAATATTATTTTTATAATTAAAAAAAATCCTTACAGGTTAATTTAGCTCAATGTTTTCCTTTTTTTTCCTTTGTTGGTCTTTATTAGCTGTGGTCTTATTGCTAAGCTGCAGGAAAAGAATGTGGTTTGTTCTGTCTCAAGATGTTTGTGCATTTTCTTCATCCTCGAGAACTGGAATGGCAAGGAAGTTGTAACAACTCTTTTCGAATTTAAATGAACATCTTGAGACAGATCAAAGACAACTTTCCTTTTCTGCAGCTTCGCAATAAGACCACAGCTAATAAAGACCCACAAAAGAAAAAAAAGAAAAACATGGAGCAAAATTAACCTGCAAGGTTTTTTTAAATTATGAAAATGATATTTTAATACAGTGGTGCCCTTTTTTCAACTTTATGCATTTTTCTGCTATACAATGCTCTCCCTATTCTTATTAGAAAACAATTTTTCTCATTTCTCAAAAAAATTTTAATTTCCGAATGTTTGATTCTTCGTAATTGTAAATGAAATATTAAACCTTTAGACTTCTCCTTAGGCTTAAATGAAAGGTGATTAGATGTACTGTAATTAAATGTCTATCTTTTGTCTTGTAGAATAATAATTTAAGTCGATATTTGGTTCAAAATATGATCGAAACATATTTTTTTCATTTTTCGCAAAAAAGGATAAATTGTTGAAGTACGATATCTCCTAAACGATTCGTCCTACAGAACACCACTTGAGCTTAAATTGTTGCAAATTTAGTGTTCTTCAAAATGGGTATGCAAACGTATGATCAAAAGTTTCATGGTTCAGGAGTGATAGGGGAAAATCTGAAAAAAGTCAGGAGTCAGGGTAAGACCACAGCCAACAAGAACCATGATAAAAATAGCAAAAAATGAGTGAAAATGACCTGTAAAGTTTTTCTTTTCATTTTTAAAATAACATTTTAATACACTGTTACCCTTTCCCTTCTACGCATTTTTTTACTGTCTACTGCCCTCCTATTCTTATTAGGAAACGATTTTGCTCAAGATTTTAAGTATTTATTTTTCACGATTGTAAATGAAATATTGAACCTACAGACAACTGTTCCGGCTTGAATGAAAGCTGATTAAATGTGCCGTAATTACATGCCCATTTTTTGTCTTGTAGAATAGGAATTTATGTCGATATTTGGTCCAAAATACGATCGAAGTATAATTGTTTCACTTTTCGCAAAAAAACTCCATTTTTCGAAGTACGATATCTCCTAAAGTACTTACTTGTTATACAGAACTCCACTTGAGCTTAAATTGTTGAAAATTCACATGTATCATCAAAAGTTGCATAGTTTAGGAGTTATAAAGGAAAAACTGAAAAATGTCCGAAAATTTCGCAGTTTTATCGCGAGTTTCACAGCGTGCCCAATTTTTAGAAAGGTGCAAACTTAGATTTACACTACCCTAAGGGACCCAAACAACATATTAAAAATTCAGAACTACATCGTGATTTGCGATTTTAATGTCTAATTTAACTGGACTAATAAGGGGAACGAAAGCGGAATCAAAACACAAATTAGTGCTCGGCAGACGACACCCTTGCTTGGAACGATAAACTGGCTTACTAAATCTTAGTTTTATTTAGAATTTATTTATTTTTTATCCTTTTTATTATTATTTTTTTTTATTTTAGTTAATTACTTTAGATTAAAACTAAGATATCCTATAAGATTGATAAAGAGTGTATTGATCCTCATATATTCGTAAACGTTGAAGAAAGTAGAACGTAGAGAAAGAAAATATTTTTTTCAGATTAACAGCGCCATTTTGTATCCATATTAAATGGTACACTAAACATAAATGTGCTTACTTTTTTTCTTTTTTATATTCGAAATTTGTTGAGGGCTTATCGGGAAATTGAACTTCTCACTACTTCATGTTGTCTTTCAAAAATATGCGTCGTAAGTTGTAAGTGAACCATTCTTCAAATGTTCAAGTAAAAATAGATAATTATGACTGTTGACTGTCATTAGCCACTATCCAGGAGTGCCCACAGAACCCATCCGTCCCCAAAGGCAATGAGCATTCAAAGACACCACAAGACACTAAATTCTAAAATTATATCAAAAATCCACGAAAACTATCTCTTCTGCGCCGTAGCCAACGAAGATCTCTGTCTCTGGCACTGTGTTGTAATTTCAGTTTCCGCCATGACGCCTCGCGTTTACTAAATTGTTTTCTCCTCAACGTTACAAGCATCGGTGGTTCAGTGGTAGAATGCTCGCCTGCCACGCGGGCGGCCCGGGTTCGATTCCCGGCCGATGCATAAAATTTTTTTTTGTCACTATGATTATGTTACACTCTGTTCTCGCTATTTCTGTCAAATTTTAGAGCAAAGGCTTTCCCTCTCTTAAAATAATCTCTGTTAACTTTTCGGAAGTAGCCATGGCGTAAAAATTGTGTGTTGAGATGTAGTTCTTGTACCTTATATCCTCGTAAAAGTAAAAAAAAAACTTTTTTACACAAGATTAACAGGGGCATAACATAGATACTAAAATAATTCGGTGATTGTATGGAAATCGAAAAAAAAGGGGTCTTTATAGTACTAATTTCCAAGTTGTCCATATAAGCTTTAAATAGCATTTAAATAGTTAAAACTATTTTACTGTATGCGACAAAATATCCTACCAACAAAACGTAACTTTATTAAATTAATAACTTAGCACAACAAAGAGTAATAAGAGTAGATCTTTATTAAAAAATAAATTTAATTAGTTTCAAATTGGCCGAATTTACAGAGGAGCATCCGCTTAAAAAAATTTCAGCTACTGGCCGCAATTCTATCGATGATCATTCTATTCCAACGGAAGAAATTGATTTAGAGCTTCCAAATTTTCGTGTGGTTTAGAGCAGACCCTAGACTCCGAAATAAACCATACACTGTAATGCATGGGACCGTAGCCGAGTCGTACGAGGGAGCAAGGTCTGCTTTTGATAAGTCATAATAATTCAGAGAAATTAAAATAGTACTTTGAATTGGAAGGAAGAAGTCCACAATTTCGCCATTGGTCCTAATTTTGAGGCCGCGGCCCGATTTTTTTTTTTTTTTTTTTTTTTTGAGAATCATTTAATACGCTAAAATCCAATAGTATAGTCCAATTTTCGAAGAAAAAAACAACTGTACGGGAACAACCCTTTTTTATAAAAAAGAAAAAAAAAAAGAGCAAACTACCCGTCTGCCTAATACTTTCCCGTTTTTATTTTATTTTTATTTATTTATTTACTTATTTATTTATTTATTTACTTATTTATTTATTTATTTACTTATTTTCTTACTTATTTAATTACTTATTTATTTTTTTTCAATCTACGAAAGATTTTCACGAATGTTTACCGATCCGCTAAGTGTTCACCGACTCTTACCAGTATGCAAAATGTTCAATGGATCACAAAATATTTTCACAAGATTTACCGATCCGTGAAATGTCTTTTAATTTTTGCCAACCAGCTAAATATTCTCTCAAATTGGTCTGCAAAAGGTTTTCACAGTTCAGTCCATGAAAAGTCCAGAAAATTGTTTACCCGTCGTTGCAATGCTTTCAAATTTTTATTGGTCCAAAGCTGTTTTCGTGATATTTTTACTGGCAAACAAAATGTTCTCACAAATTTTACCGGAATGCGAGATGTCTTTACATTTTTACCGGTTCTCAGAACTTTTACAAGAGTTACCGGTATATGAAGTATTTTCAAATGGTCCACAAAATGTTTCCACAAATCGATCCGCATAAAGTTTTCCCATTTTACTGGTCCGCAAAAAGTTAAAAAATTTTCACCAGTCCACCAGCCAGAACAGATTGAGAAACGTTGAAAAAAGAAAGGAACTTCTAGAGGGATTTTATATACAGGCGGGAAATTAGACTATGTTATGGTGATAAAGATTATTTATCGTGTTCATTTCCGTAATTTGTCAGATAATGTTTCATCATTTCCTGAAAAGATTGAACAACAAAACTAAATATAGCATATAGAATTTTATATTCACCTAAAGTTGTAATTAGAATCTTGGATTCAATCCCTCGCATCAATTTCAATCCCATTGGAGTTACAAAAATATCATATTCTGTTCCAAATTCTAAATTTTCTATTAGTTGCGTCGTTTCTTCTACAATACTTGTTCCCAAGAGTTCTCCCGAATTTTCCGACGCCAACCATTTCACTTCAAATCTTGTAATTACCCACGAAATATCTGTTGGTGGAGTCCACTGCAATTCGATGGATGTGTTTCCGATGAATGATGGACGTAAATTGGAAACTTGACCTAAATTTGCTGAAAAGAACAATAGGGCTTTAATATCAAATCATGTTTTATTTACTTCAATATTTTAAAATATTAATTAATTATTTTATTTACTTAGCTCTTCAGAGCTTCATTATCCCAAATGTGTTCATGTTTTTATATTTACTACATTTATATATATATATATATATATATATAAACCGAAAAACGAAACTATGAAATATAAAATGGGGAAAATTTCTTTCCTTTGAATATTTTCCAATAAGTCTCAGTCAAAAAAAAAAAAAAATTAAAAATCGAGGCAATGGAGCAAAATAATTCTCTTCACAAAATTAGTAATTACTCAGCAACTGATGATCTTTTAAGTTTATTTAAGAAAAAGAATAACTTCGAGTTTATTTTCATTTATACTTCAGTTTCCTAGAAAAACAAAAAGTCAAGCAACAACAGTTTGTTAAAAGAACCAAGTCATTAACTTTGTTGGTAATATGGAAATATTTTGAAAATGATTTCAAAAAGAGAAAGTACATGAAGATTAAAGGAAGTACAATGTACTTATTCTTACCAGTGGCGTACTCAGGGGTGGGCTGATAGGACTGCAGCCCCCTCAGAAATTTTCAAAGCAAATTTTTAAAGTATAAGCTAAGGTTTTTTGAGTGTTTTTTTTTTTTTTTTTTTGAAATCCCAAAATGAGAAAAGCTTTCAGAACAGATTATTAAGTGTAGGAAAATATTAAAAGATAGATTTTTTTGTTTCTACATATCTATTTTACTTAACGCCATGTTTACAATATTATCCTATTGTTCCATTCTGTTTATTTTTATTGCAAATCTATGTTTTAGAAATACCGATGAATGTTTTTCAGTCATATAATTCTGTTAAATAAATTTCAGCAAATTGAATTGAAACCAAGTATTGGGAACAATCTATATCAATAAAAATGAGTATATGTTTGTTTGTATGCTTGTTCTCTATACAAATCCACAGTTTACGTCAGATTTTCACCAAACTTGACACAGAGGTTCCTTGATGCCCTATAGAATTCTCATAGGAGGAGTCTTGAAATTTTAAAAAATCTAAAAAGCTCAAAGTCAAGTTTTTTGTCAAAAAATGACCCTTTTATAGGAATCTAGCCTATTATTAGGCCTATTTTTTTAATCGACATGAGCATTTAGGTTACAAATTGATAAAATTTATGGTATTTAAATATTAGCATTTTCCAACGAAGATTAAAATTAAAACAATGAATTTTCATTTCAAAGCTCACCTATTTCATTTTAGCATGAAATAAGTCAAAAACAATTATAATTCATGTTCTCATTTGGCGCAAATATGTATGATACAGAAATTTTTTTTCTTATCCTCCTATCAGAGGAGTTATGCAAAAACATGGATTAAAAGCCTTATACATGTTTCGCTTTTAGCTGGTGCTATTTTTCTGTGAACTTTCCGTGATAATTAAGTTCTTTTGGGAGTTTGTACCTAGAACTTTTTGTACAACCGTTTATATTTTTTACCCAAACCTATTTATTTTTCTCCCCAAATAAGAATAGAATTCTTCCCTTTTTTTTTCTTTTCTGAATGCTATGTTGTATTAATACGCACCCGGGCAACACCGGGTATAAAGCTAGTAGTAAAAAAAACTGCGAAATCAACATTTTATTAGAGCTTAAATTTGCCAAAATATTGCAAACAAGTGTTTCAGCAACACCTCTTTCAATGAAGAAATTTCAAAAGAAATTTTTTTAAACTTAAACTTACCATTCTCTGTGTCCATCAATAAACGCTTTCTTACCAATAGTTTTAATGGCAATTTTTTTGATGATGTATTTTTGTCGACTTCAATAGGCATTAAAGCAAAGATTCGAGACATTTACTTTTTTAGCTACATTTCATGAGGTGCCCCCCCCCCTCACTCTCAAAGAGTCTTGACTCAGCCCCCCCCCCCTCTGAAATGATTTGTCTGCGTACGCCATACGTGGCAACCTTTGACGCGAAAAAAAACCAGTAGATTTCACTATAGTTGAATGCAACTTAACTTGGCACTGACGTCACTACGGGCGGAGCCAATAAGAGCTCACAAGCAGTCAGCGATCTCCTTTTATTCGCCAAGTCGGCTGTGACGTTTTATCTAGCTCGTTTTTCATAGGCTAACGTCACGCTGACGTCACGATGTTTTTGTCAAGAAACGTTGCATTTTAGTATAGACGACTCACCAGCGACATGCCGACATGATTGACTTTAAGATTTTGATATTATGCTTTTAAATACCGTGAGCGTTATATTTAAAATGAAATAGAATTTATTTTATTTTATTTATTTATTTATTTTTTGATTTAAGCTAATCAGTAAGTAATAGATGTAAAAATGCAAAAATTTAAAGCACATTTGTTTCAAATTTAGAAAACATACTCCAACAAAGAAAATAACAACGCTTTTATGAAAATCAAGAATAAAAAGTAAATCAATGAATAAAATAAAAATAAATAAATAGTTGAAAAATTCAGAATAAATTACGTGGACATGTGGTGGTTTTTATGAAAATAACTTCAACTTTCACTATAATTGAAATGTTTACAAGATGCAAAAGGATTGAAATCTAAAACCCTGGGTGCAATTTTCGGCGAAGCACGTGCTTTGTTGTTGAACGTGTAAGTAGAGAAAGTTATAAAAAATTAACTACAGTAAAACGGGCGCAATTTGTTGAGAAGAAAGGAAAACTTTTTGATGATTGATTGAAGAAACATTCTAAAATTTTGAGTTTCTTTACGATCTGAAAAAATTAGCTTAAAAAAACGGAGAAAATGGTAACAAACGGGAAATCGGGTGACTAGGGTAAAAAACGGGAGTCTCGCATTAAAAAACAGTAGAGTTGGCAAGTACGTTCTCATTACATAATTGCACTTCTTTTTAAGGATGAAACCTTTTTTTTTTTCAAACGTTTACTTAACTCTACTAAGAGGAATTTTCAAGCAAATTATGAAATAATTAGAATTAATTTAATTTAGGTACCTATTCTAATTTTTATCCATATGCTTTTCCACTCTCTTACAGAATTTATAGCAGAATGCCTCCCCCCTCTTCTGCTCTAAGCAGTGGCGTAGGAACTTAGTATAAACAGTCAGCTGCATCTGGGAGCCCGGCGCAATGCCGGATCTTTATGCTTTCCGGGAAGGGGGGGGGGGCAAGACATATTTTTCGCCCTTTTACACACGAGATCAATTATTGCTTATAAGAAGTCTCAAACTTTTCTAACGGAAAAAATTCCAAATGTTACATTTAAAAAAATGACTTTTGATGATTTTTGGTGACGTTGCGTGAATTTCCTAGGAAAAGTAGATTGCACATGTGAAAACAGGTTCGAGGAAAAAATGTGCTAGCAGAACGTTGTAGTAAAGAATATTTCCGGGGGAGCTGACCCGGTTTGAAATATTCCAGGGGGAACCAGAGATGCCCAGCTATCCCGGTTCCTACGCCTCTAGTTCTAAGCTTACGGTTCGAAAAAAAATCAGTGAAGTTGTGTGCACTATTGAAAAGACTACACCAAGGGAGCTCCATAAAATTGATAGATATTTTTATTATGGCGGAAATACACAAACGTAACAGAATGAGAGGAAGGGAACAAAAACAGATGCATTGTTCTACACAGATAACTTGCTTACAAGACAAAAGCCTTCAATTCAAAATTTTATTTTCAAAATTTCAGCATCAGAATACATAATTTTAAAAATAAGATTTGAACACGTTGTAGTTTTTTCCCTGTTATGTTAACAGGGGCGGACTGGCCATGTGGAAGATGTGGAAAATTCCACATGGGCCGCATCTACTTTGGGCCGTTTTTTTCTTTCTATATTTATTTATTTTTTAATCAAAAAAAATTATTTCGAAAAAAAAAGTTGGGCCGGCCGCTCTCACCATCCTCCTAGGTTCTCTCAGGGCCGGCCGTTTGGAATCACAGCTAGAACTGTTTCTTTCTTGAGGGGGGGGGGACGCTGATTACTCAGCACCTCTTTTAGCGCAGCAGTCACACTTTTATGACCCAACTCACAAAGTAAAAGGGAGGGAAACAATGGCTTTGTGGGGTCTTCGGCCAAAACGGGCCTTCAGGTCTCTTGCTATCTCTGTTCGGAATTGATGCTTCGGGGATTTCTAGGGAGAAGCGTTATATTGGGGGTGGGGCCATCTGAGGCTGTCTGGGAAAAAGCTTGAAATAAAAAAAAGGCGCCATTCGAAGAAAAAGACGTATTGGGATTCTTAAGTAACAATGAGAAACGCCAGCTAAATAGTTTTTTTTTTCTTTTCTTTCTTTCGTGCTTGATGTGCTTCCCGCCACTTTTTAAGCAATGGATTGTCCCACGGCTTGGCTATTTTAGCAATCCGTTCAATTTTCTCTTAAAGAAACAGAGCGAGTCCTTCGTTATTCATCGTACTTGACTATTTAATGGAATTACATCTGTTTTGCATCTACAGCGACAAAAATCTTTTCGAAGTAAGTTTAATATTTTAAATGATGTGTTTGTTGTTTTAATCACGTTAAATAATACGAAGTTGAAATAATCTATATACATAAAAGACTACTTTTGTATGCGTATGACCGGGGTAAACTTCAAAACTACTGGACCGATTTTAACCATTTTTTCACCGTAGATAGCTACAGTAACAGGGACCAGGATAAGCTATAATTTATTTCTAAAAAGCTTAGTTTAAAAAGTTATTATGGAAAATAGTAAATTTCATGTAATTTCCCTATTAAATGATTAAATTTTCAACCCATTGTTGCAAATTTTGGTTGCCTCGCAACAACAATATTAATAGTCATCATGATGAAAATTTTGAACCAAGGCTTCTCTGGAGTAAGTATGAAATTTATTGCTTTCTTTGGATTTTTATATTCATCGCTAACGGATTAAATAAAAAGAGAATTGATTTTGGCAATAGTTAGAGAATATAAAGTGTTTATAGTCAAAAAAATTTCTAAATTAGGTACATAAGATGTTTTCACCTGTCACCTCACCAATGTAGTCACGAGGATAGAAACTAATAATGGGACTTATTTAACGTGCAATATTTGGAAATGGTTAATTCCGGTGCGATTGATACTGTAAATATATATGTGTTTTAATATACCAAGCCTATAACATTTCCTATTTACCTAAACATTATTTGTAGTTTACATTTGTATTTAGGGTGTGCAATAATTTTTTTTTATTTTATCCATAACATAGCCATTGTTTACAGAAGTAGCCATTATGTTTATAGATAAGCACTTTGATGTTGAAAAATTTATGAATGAATTTCACTAAATTACCCTACACTCAGAAGAAACCCGGGAAGGGCCGGGTACCCGGCTAGTGATTATTATAAATTAAATATATTTTTGTTTATCTGTTTAAATTCCTAAAGGTACAAAAAGTATAAAGGTTAAATTTAAAATGTACTCAATATTTAATTTCATTAGAAAACAAAACTCGAAGTTTAGGAGTGCAGATTGAGTCTTCGCTCTCTCCCCCGCCCAATTTTCACTTAGATTTTTCGTTACTTTTCGGATAAATTGCACTCACAATTAATTCAACTTTTTTGCTCAGTTACCAGGCAAAATGTAGACGGGGCTCTAAGTTATTACAGATATGGGTCTTTTGTCTGATCAACTTCTTCGGTTACAAAACAGACCATTAGCTCACCTTTATGTGCCTTTTCGCTGATATTCCTCACATTTTTTAATGTGCTCTCTTTGTTTTTTCTTTGTTTTTTGGATTAATCTTATAGTTGGATCTGTATCAGAAAAGTAATACAATAATCTGTTTTGTGGTGCAGACTATCCTAAATTTCAGGGAGGTTGGGGGGTTTTCCCCCGGGAGAAATTTTTTGGAAAAACGGTATGAAATCCTACATTTTATGAAATAATTGAGTCTAATGAAGAAAGAAAAGTCAAATAAAACCCCCTTAAAAGTTACACATTTCATAAAAAGTTCTTTCCGTTCGAAACAAAAAAAAAAAAAAAAGAAAAGAAAAAAAAAAGAAAAAATACAACAGAAAAAATTAGTTAAAATAAATATGTTTGCTCAACTTTGAATTATCTTCCAGAAATAAGTCATAACACAATGACAAAATTTGAAAGGATTCAATAGTACGCTTCCAGAAATAATCAAGTACGAGACAAGAATTATGTATTCAGATTATCTACAAAAACAACGTAATAAAAAACATATTTTAGACAAAAATAAAGAATGTGTTTTGTACACTGTAAGACACTTATTATATACACTATAAGATTTTTTTAGCAATTATCTTGCATTTGTCATGTAATTTTTTTAAATATGATAATGAATGCCAAATGCTTGAAAAAAATATTTAGAAAGTGAAATTTTTGATTTCTGAAGAAAGATAATTAACTCTATGCTGAAGTCCATATTTTAAAATAAATATTTACGTTTTTCATTGCATAACCTGACACATGATACAGTCGCGTAATTGTTTTGTATTTATGCTCTCTCTCTCTCTCTCTCTCTCTCTCACACACACACAACGAATCATATTTTATGAAAATAGTATTTTCAAGTTAAAAGTATTTTCTAGTGCAGTAAGCAGTTACATAGAATTTTAAAATTTATACCATAAGAAGGTCCATATAAAATAGTTGGGATTACACCCAGTCACTATACATGCCCACCGTTTTATGATTCCATACTTGTTTAAATTATTATTTTAGCAGAGCAACAAACATGGAGACGCTCAAGATAAAATATAGTGCCGCCAGGAAAGGGGGCGAGACCTAACATTTAATATTAGAGGCAATCGTAAGGACTGTTTTGACCAAAAAAACCTTCCAGATGGTAATTCTGGCTGCGCTAGAGGCAAGGGCGTATATATGGGGTGGGCCCAGGCTCCCAAAATCAAGAAAAATTGTCCCGAAATAATTTTAAAATGTGTTTTCTAAAAGGAAAGGTCCCGAATTTCTCCCCTTTTCGCTAAACATCAACAAAGACAACTAAAAATTGCAGTTACGAGCCTCAATGCCAAAACATTTCCGGGAGAGCCTTCAAACACCTTTCTATCACTCAAATTTTGAAAATGTTCTGAGAGAGAGCGCCCTACCCTCTCGATTTCTTTCAACGAATTATAGCGCAATTGCGAATTTAAAACTTCAATGTCACAAGAGCATCAGCTTCTGAATCCATACTTTTTTCTTTTCGTCATTAAAGATAGCCTAAAATGGGTTTTCAGAACATCAATTTTAAAACATTTCCAGTTGAGGGTTCCCTAACGAAAGTCTGAAATAAGCTTGGCTATGCTTGATTACTTCGGCCCTTTCCAAAATTCAAACATATGTACGCCATTGGCTAGAGGAGAACCATAAACTGAAATAATTTTCCTGATGATTTTTGTTCCAATTTTGGAAAAGTTTGGCACCAGAACATTTTTGGCAGAGGGTCTGTATTCCCCAGTCCCCCTCTCCCCCAGGCATATAGGTATAACAAGATAAAATAAATGAAAATAACTGTAAACGATATTTTTACTACGATTTTTATTCAGATTCTAGACATCTTCAGGTTTCAAAGATAAAGTGTCCGGCAAATTGGGGAAGTTGGGTACCCCCCTGTACCCCCCCCCCCGACGCTACGTTTATGGCAACAGAACTGTTTAATAGTTTATTTAAAAGGGAATTATATGCAGTTTGAGTTGATGTGTTACTGAGTTGTGTGTAGAGTAACACTGTAATTTTTATCATTTTTAGTTTATCTTCGAGTAACTTTTTTAAAATAGGATTTTGTATTCATTAATTTTGTTCAATTTGTGTCATTAAAGGGCTTAATTCAGACTAAAATTTCTTTGAAAAATATTTTTTGTCGTATGATTTTTAAGCAAGCAAATGATACTCATACAATGAAGTCAAAATAGTCATTTTTTTCAGGTTTCTTTGGTTGTACATCATAAGCGACCGTCTTATACTTGTATTTAGCCATCATGGGTTTCATCGAGAGAAATTGCGACTGTTTTTGTTTGGAGTATTTCTGTGCATTTTTAAAATGTTGTTATGAAATAATGACTGCTCCTCAAAACATTTTTTTTTCTTTGCAGAGCAATTCAAGCTCACACACATCCAATACTTCCGAAAACTTCTAATTCGTGATGCATAATGTATTCACATTCTAAATGTTTGGTTTAAGTGTTAACGCATTACGTTTGGTTTAAGTGAAAATTTTCATTAGTTTGCATAAGTTCAATACAATTTCAAGCAAGGATTTTGATAAGAACAATTGAATTTTTTTAAGTGGTTTAATATTACAGATCATAGGCATATGTCTTATTCTTGATTTAAATAGGTTTTTTATTCGCTTATATAAACAAATTACATTTTTAAGTGCGGATTTTCAAAAAACCCACATAACTTTTTTCTGTCTTTTTTTTTATTGCGTACAGGAATTTAGACTCTCAAACATTTTTTGAGAATATTAGGGCCTTGACGTATCATGTGTACATTATAGATGATAGCAAAATTAATTTAATGAAGGGTTTCTGAAAAAAATAATCTTATTTTTTCTAAGTGAGAAGGAGTCTCTGTTTTTTTTTTTTTTTTTTTTGAGGAAACTCGTTAGAAAATTTTCGGGCTGGGAACTATGCATTCTTGGGTAGGGGGCCGGGAAGAATTTTTTTTCCACACAAAAGTTTTAGAGCCAGTCCGCCCCTGTATGTTAACCTTTTTTTTTTCCGCTCATTGTATTTTCATTGATTGTTTTACACAAATTATTATTTTAAATGAAAATTGTAATTAAAAAAGAATGTCAAGATAGTAGTACACTTGCATGCATAATATACTGAAAATCAAATTATGAGCAAAGATTTAATACTTGAAATTTGATTTGTTTTGTTCTAAAAAAACATAGCAGATGGCAGCACCTAAAATAATTCTTCAGATAGTAGCTTACGAGGAACTATCGTCTGCCGACCGCCTCGTCAGATGTGTTCAGACTCTGCTGTACAAATAAAAACATCTAAAATGAGTTTAAAAACTCAGCAAACAGATGTGCTGACACTATCAAATACATTAGACCGTTGTTTCGATTGGTGAACCATACTGTTTAGCCTACTTTCCCGTTAAAAATAAAATAAAGACGAAAAAAGCATTAAGAGTGGATTAATGCATCAAAAAAATATCGCCAAGTCCGAAAAAAAGTCAAAAAGAAACAAAAAAGTAAAATAAATATTGAAAAACTAGCCGGGTACCCGGCCCTGCCCGGGTTTCTGTGGGTGTAGGGTGGTTTAGTGAAACTCATTCATAAATTTCCCAACACTAAAGTGCATATCTATAAACATAATGGCTACTTCTGTAAACAATGGCTATGTTATGGATAAACTATAAAAAAAATAATGCAAGCTAAAAAAAATAGCAAGCTCCAAATAATGTTTGAGTAAATAGGAAATGTTATAAGCTTGGTATATTAAAATAAATATATATTTACAGTATCAATCGCACTGAAATTAACCATTTCCAAATATTGCTCGTTAAATAAGTCCCATTATTAGTTTCTATCCTCGTGACAACATTGGTGAGGTGAAAATATCTTATGTACCTAATTTAGAAATTTTTTTTGACTATAAACAATTTCCATTCTCTATTGCCAAAATCAATTTTTTTTTTTTATTTCACCCGTTAGCGATTGTTGGCTCAGATAAATATAAAAATCCTTAGAAGGCAATAAATTCCATACTTACTCCAGAGAAGCCTTGGTTCAAAATTTTCAATATGATTACAATCAATACTGTTGCTGCATGGCACCAAATTTTTGCAACAATGGGTTGAAAATTTAATCATTTAATGGGGAAATGACATAAAATTAACTGTTTTCCATAATAACTTTTTTAAACTAAGCTTTTTAGAAATAAATTATAGCTTATCCTGCTCTCTGTTACTGTAGCTATCTACGGTGAAAAAATGGTTAAAATCGGTTCAGTAGTTTGAAAGATTACCCTGGACATACGTTTTCAAAAGTAGTCTTTTATGTATATAGATTAAAAATTGGAAAGTAGGGTATTGAGATAGGGAATTTGCGTCTGTCGGCCTGTCTGTCTGTCCCCCTCCCACCCCCTAATAACCAGGAGCGGATCCAGAGGGGGGGGGTCATGGGGGTCATGACCCCCCCTTAACTGACAAAATATAGCAAAAAATTGCATTTTTGGTACTTATATTACGAAAAAATTGTCAAAACCCCCCATTTTTGCCAAAAAATTGCACTTTGACCCCCCCCCCCTTTCCGAAAATGACCCCCTCCTTAGCCAGAAGCTGGATCCGCCCTTGCTAATAACTATTGAATGAACGTTCCGATTTGAACAAATTTATTTTTGTTGGAAAAATCTCGCCGAGTACAGCTCATTCCCATATTTGATTTTTCGATTTGAACAATTTTTGGTTCAACTTTGAGCCGTTCAAACTACCTGTACCGCGATACTAACTTTTTAGTGAACACTCCAGTTTGAACAAACTTTTTTTTGTTCGAAAGATCTTGTCAAGGATACTTCATTCCCGTATCTACATTTTCGAAATGAAAAATTTTTTATTCAACATTGAACCGCTCAAACAAGTTGTCACCCCTAATAACTTTTGAGTGAACAGTCCGATTTAAACAAACTTTTTTTTTTGTTCGAAGGACCTCATTACTATATTTAAATTTTCAATTTGAAAATTGTTTCGTTCAACATTGAACCGTTCAAGCAACCTTTCCCCACCAGATAACTTTTAAGTGAACCTTCCGAATTGATCGAACTTTATTTTGTTCGAAAGATCTCGGAGAGGCTCATTCCCATATTTCTCTTTTTGATTTGAACCATTTTTCGTTCAATGTTGAACCGTTCAGAAAAAATTTAACATTAGCGCCTACGGGGAAATTTAAGTTGAATGTTGGTCCTGAGCTCAACTCTGGTTTTGATAAATAATGTTTGTGAAGCACTTTTCTGAATAATAATCTTCTGTGAGGACTCCGACTCCGACTCCGACTCTGCAAACATGGCGGAAATACAGGCTCAGAAAAAAATGACTGACTGTGCAGACGATTTTTTGTTTATTTATTTATTTGTTTTGTTTTATTTATTATTATTATTTTTTGGCAGACGATTTTTTTTTGTAATAAAAATTTTTCCTTCACGAGAGCATTTTATTCTTTATTTATATTTAACAACTGGCAACGGATTAAAAATGAAATTCGAGACATTTTATTAATGAACGAGTTTTTTCTTTCTTTGATAAAATGTGTTTTGATGTTATTTGTACTTTTATTTATTTATTTATTTTTTGAAAAGATTGAGGAATTTTTCTACGGAAGATCTTAACAGTTAGTTACATTCTCTAAAAGGTGCGACAAAACTTCATTTATTCGTTTGTTTACTTCTTACGTGTCTAATTCATCTGATGAGATTGGTATATTTTGCATTTAGAAATCAGCTTTAATTGCTTAAAAAGGTATATTTGACATAATTTTCAGTCTCAGATAATCAAGAGAATATTGATCAGATGCTTGAATGCCGATGTCGATGTACGGGAAAGTAGGCTCGTTTAGTTCTTGACAGAACTTCTTATTTTATGCACTGATAAAGAAGCTTCTTTTTGATAACCTCCAACCCGCCGTTTTCTGAGATTTTTAACATTTTAAATGTTTTTATTTGTACTTTTATACATGTCTCATTTTACTCACTTTTATAGTACAAAGTTTTCAACTGCTTTTATACAGTTTGAGGGGTGTTTACAATATTCTAAAATGACTGGGAATGTTTATAAAAGATTCGCACACATAACCTTTTCCACAACACGAAATTTCGACTTACGCGAGAAATTTTAGAACGCACGCTGCACAGCGCGGTACATATGAAGCAACGAGAAGCAAAGAGACGTAAGGGAAACTCCTAAAAGTTTTGAGTAAAATACGTGAAAAGTTCAAACCGTGAAAATGCTTTGATTGAGAAGGTCATCCTATATAGCAGCAACTTACAGGGTTAACATTGCCATCTCTTGCCCGAAGGTGGATGGTTGAACCTGTCTATATCGAATGCCGAGTGTTCAGAAAAAAGGTTCGAGAAAGACAGCTTTCGAGATAAAGAGGTTTTTATTTTTGCAGAATCTAGCAAATATGAGTTTTTTTTTTTTTTTTTTTTTTTTCCAATATTGCGTACATCGTTATTGTGCAGAATTAAAATACAATATAAGAAATAAGTTAGTAAAATGAAATAAATAACTAAATATAATCCAACATTCATAATCTTTACTAATATATAAAGCTGTAGAGTTTGTTTGTTTGTTTGTTTGAACGCGCTAATCTCAGGAACTACTGGTTCGATTTGAAAAATTCTTTTTGTGTTGAATAGTCCATTTATCCAGAAAGACTTTAGGCTATAGTTTGAAAAGATTCGATAAGCGATTCGTTTTTTATTCGAATTCAAGGCAATTTTCTCATAAATCGCCGAATACTGGGGTTAAAAATTATTTACACATATTAATGTTATATATCGTTGGAAGCAGAAAAATTTTGTCCGTCCTATGCAGTTTGTTCCGATTCTCTAACTTAAACACAGCACGAGTTATTCAATTTTTAAACTTGCCTTTTGCAAGGCTTCACCCGATTTCTTGCAATACTTGGTTCATTAAAACAATCAATAAAAAATAAACTAATTATTCCACAGTTTTGATTTTTACGCCATTGGATAGAACGATAATTTTAACCCCAGAATTGATTCGACTAACAGTCGAAGAACCAAGCTTTTATCTCCACTAGAAAAAAAGTTACAAGCGTTTGAACTTTGAGTTCGAAAACCTCTTTCCTGATCAAACTATTAACGTTTTATTGCGTTGCTATGGCGCCATCTTTTAAATTCATTGTTGGTGTCCTTTTCTTCATTTCGTTTCTTAAAAGCATTTCATTTTACGGCGTTTCAACAAGGCAAATAATGCGATCGTCCGTGTTTCACTTGAATTCCTGCATACTTAATGGCTTATTTTTTTTTTCTGGTACCATTTTGAAAATGTGTTTCAAATTAAATTGTAATTCATGTTTTTAGCAGGGATTTTTTTTGGCTGCGATCTAAATATTAAAACAACTTTTTTGTTTGGAATTTTGCAATTAACGTTACAGGAAGAAAGCGGTGTGGAAATATTTGTTTTTGGTAGGGAATTGTATTTGTTTGTTAGGGAGAGTGTTAAATATGTGCTACTTGACATTGCTTTTATTCCTGAGGAAGCATGTGCAAATAATGCGATTGACTTTTTTATGCGGGAAAGTTTTTTAGCGAGCCACTTTAGCGGGGAGTAGTTTTTTGAAACCGGTTTCCCTAAAACTTTCCTCCCTCCTTTAAATGCGAGCCGCCTTGGCGGCGAGTAATTTGTTTTAACTTTCCTCGCTACTTTAAAGGCGAGCTGCCTTGGCGGTTATATATCATTACTGAAACTTTCCTCGCTACTTTAAAGGCGAGCTGCCTTGGCGGTTATATATCATTATATACCGCCTTGACGGCGAGTAGTTTATTTAAATTTTCATCACTACTTTAAAGCCCGTGCAACGCCGGGCCCCACAGCTAGTAATATATACTAATAATATAAAGCTGTAGAGTTTGTTTGTTTGTTTGTTTGTTTGCTTGAACGCGCTAATCTCAGGAACTACTTTTTCGATTTTAAAAATTCCTTTTGTGTTGAATAGTCCATTTATCCAGGAAGGCTTTGGGCTATAGGAGTTATTGTTATAACTAAAAATAATAATGTAAAAAATAATAAACTCTACGAAAAGAATTAGTTTCCTGTCTTCTTGGGAGATGGCGCTCATAAAGAGTATTGCTAAGCTTTTGCAACTGTGGAGGTGCCCTCTACATTCAATGGTTGACAATCAAGCAGTTGCTCTTGCCTTTTAATGTGGATTAGTTTCCACTCTTCTCGAAAGATATCGTTCGTTAAAATTATTTTTTAGCAACTGTGTAGAGAGCGCAGGTTGACAATTGCTCTAGCCTCAAGAGTCTTGCCTCTTGCCACATGGCGCAGATTACGAAAGGGTTTTCGTGCTTTTCTTTGATATTCAGGTATATAATTTGTTTTGTAGGATTTTTCTATTAACTTTTGTCTTCCTTATTTCTGCATTGTTAGTATTTGTTCTTCATTTGTGGTTGTTCTTTGTAACTTTATTATTATAGTGTACCTCAAGTACTTAACTAAGCACATAATTTAAAACCATAGTATATTTATATAGGGTATTGTTTTCTTATTCTTTTGACTTTTTTTTTTCTTGTGTAATAGGTAGGTAAGTAGGTTTCAAATGAGTCAAACCTTCTTTTTTTTATAATTTAAGATAGTTACAAATGTAAGTAAATAATATGATTCGTCATATTTTTGTAACATTTTTACTATTTTGTATCATTGGTACTAAACACATAATTTAATTGCATAGTATTTTTATATTGGGTAGTGTTTAATTATTCTTTTAACTTTTTTTTCCGTATGTAGCACATATATACGTTGGCTTCAAATGAGTCTAACTTTTTTTAAATAGTTGCATATGGTTACTAATCTAAATAAATAATTTGATTTGGCATGATTTAGTATAACATGGGTACTTATCTAAACACATAATAAAAATGCGTGGTATTTTTCTATTGGGCATTGTGTTGAATAGTACATTTATACAGAGGTAGCCCGTGTAATGCCGGGCCACACAGCTAGTTTAATATAATACAGCTGACAGGAATTTCATTTTCACGACACTGTTTAAATTACTAAGGAAAACTCTCGTCTAAATAGGCAAAAGTGCATTTTCTAATTTTTTAAACATATTTGTTGTCTGTCTTCAGCGCAGCTTTGTTTTTTATTATAATCGAAAGAGTGATTGGCGGGATATTAAATCCTTTAGCAACGTCAATTTTTTCATCGGAGGATTTTGATCCAGAAAGTACGGAATTTTTCGTTTTTCTTCTATAGGAAGAACATTTAGTTTTCTCTTCCCGGATACCATAGTTATCTCAAAATTTGTAGAAACTACTCTGCTATGGGGAAATTCAAACAGACAGACAGAACAAAAATGACTACGAAAACATTTTCACATTCAAGAATTGATGATCTTTTTTGAAGGTTCCTAATTAAGTTTTTCTTTTTCAGACTTCCTCCACCACCTGTTATTTACTGAGGATATGCTCTTCGGGCGATCTTTCTGGTAAGTTAACAGGGACGTCATTTCAACTTTTTCCAGGGGGGGGGGGCAAAGGGTCCAAACACAATGCAATTTCATCCCGAAAATATAAAAAACCACGCCCACTTTTATGTAAATTCATTAATTTCTCAAAGCCAGGGGGGGGCAATTGAGCCCCCCCCCCCTAAATGACGGCCCTGTAAGTTAATATTGTACTCAACACATGATACAATCTCATCCTATTTCTGCCGTCATAATTCAAAAGGACTAAATATAAATTTTGCTACAATTTAATTTCATAGATGTTGTTGCTGACATAGTTACCAAGCAATTTTAAATTTTATGCACGCATAAATTTTATACAGATGGCTCATTACAAGAAGTACCCCGAGGGAGATAGGCCTAATCCCTGTGTATAACAAACACCCTAGTGTCCCTGTTTGACAGATGTTTGCACTTTTCCCCGACTTCACACTAATACCCTGACTACACGTGATAGACGTCGTCTTTTACATACTTTGGAGCACACAACTTTTCTGCCATCGATGTTTCTCGCCATTCTCTGCTCCATCTTCATCTGGGGCCGCCTTCCCCACGGGCGCACTCTTTGCCTTGCTTATGCCCTAAATTTCTTTGAATATAATAGCATTTATGAAGCTTAAGGGCCCTGCTCCACATCAGCGTAAAACGCGACCGAAACCGAAAATCCGGGCACTTTCCATAGGAACACTATGTAATAATCCATTTTACGTTTCTGCTTTATTTTTCTGCTTTACGCCAATCTGGAGCAGGGCCCTAAGGGCCATGCTCCACATCAGCGTAAAACGCGACCGAAACTGAAGGCAGAAACCGAAAATCCGGGTACTTTTCATAGGAACACTATGTAATCCATTTTACGTTTCTGCTTTATTTTTCTGCTTTACGCCAATCTGGAGCAGGGCCCTAAGGGCCATGCTCCACATCAGCGTAAAACGCGACCGAAACTGAAGGCAGAAACCGAAAATCCGGGTACTTTTCATAGGAACACTATGTAATCCATTTTACGTTTCTGCTTTATTTTTCTGCTTTACGCCAATCTGGAGCAGGGCCCTAAGAGTATATGTCTTCTAGTTTTCCCACTATTTTTTTTTCTCTTGGAGATAGGGCTTCCTTTTTGGCGGCAGATTTGCATTAGTTACCTTCAACATTGTAATTTCGGCTCTTAACCCTTAACGTCCCAAATAAAATTAGCAATGCATTTTTATACTTTTTACTTTCTTCTATATCTAATATATAGAAGAAAGTATTGGTTTCGTGAAAATTTTCGAATGTCGAATTTTGACGGATTTGCACGTTTTGAGGTGCGCTGAGTCCATTTCGACCATTTTTGGAAAATGTCTGTCTGTCTGTCTGTGTGTGTGTGAGTCTGTATGTGTGTGACCAGTTTTTGTGGCCGCGCTAGAGCAAAAACTACTGAATGAAATCGAACAAAAATTTTTGCACATATGTACCACCATGTGAACTGGTGCACCTGACTTTGTTTAGCGAATTCCTCCAAGGGGGGTGGAGCAATCGCACGTGTTCTGCGCGGGGGTGATTGTTATATCTCAGGAAGTAACCGGCGGAATCAAACGAAAATTGGTCCATGGGTAGACCCTACTGAGTACAGGTGCTGATTCAATTTGTTTGTCAATATCTCGAAGGGGGGTGGAGCAATCGCACGTGTTCTGCGCGGGGGTGACTGCTATATCTCAGGAAGTAACCGGCGGAATCAAACGAAAATTGGTCCATAGGTAGACCCTATTGAGTACAGGTGCTGATTCAATTTGTGTGTCAATATCTCAAAGGGGGGTGGAGCAATCAAAAGTGCTTATTTTGTCATTGCACCTACTGTATCTCGGGAAATATTGCTGCGATTTGAATGAAATTTGGAATAACACTAACCCAATATGGAAGCAAGCATCGATTAAATTTTGGCGCCAATCGCCCCAGGAGGAGGGTGGGGTGATTTTTGCGCTTAGTCAACAATGCGAAAAATTAATTCATTAAAAAATCGCTTTCACGCTATTTAATTATCAAAACAGCTGAAAACTTTCAATGATTTGAAATTTTTAACTGTTGCCAATTTCTTTTTACTAGCAAATAAAATGTTTGCAATTAATCTAAACAAGGCTTTTGCAATGATTTCCAATTTCGCTCATTGATTCTGCATTTGCAGGGTTATTACGATAATTGGGAAATTGTAGCTGTCTCCAATTACTCGGGCGAGTACGTATTTTATTTTGTAACCGGAATTCATAAGATAGATATAGAAGAAAGTTTCGTGACGGCCACGACAGCTAGTTTTATTTTGGTTTTTTTAGTTGAAAATATATCAAAGAACAAAACAGAGTATGAAAATTTTGAAAACCAGTAGGGTCTGAAGCCACCTACGCCTTAAGGCCCCTAAGAAAACTGTTTCCTATCGCAGGTACCATCGGTCGGCCTCTTAGCGAAATACAAAGAGTGGTACTTAAAAGTTCCAGCTTGATTCCAGCCATATAGGATTCATAATACTAAATTAATATAGCGGGACTTCTGAGTCCCGTCGGGGCATAAAGGGTTAAACCCCTTTGCTACTTGATGCTTCATAGCACTGGTCGGAAGTAGCGCGCTACAAGTAGCGAAACTACTGTAGTAGCTACATTTTTTAGTAGTTTGTAGTGTAGCGCACTACTTTTTAACCCATTAATGCCTAGCGTCCCTTTTTAGGGACGGTCCAAAAAAGGGTCTGAATTTCCCCAAAATGAACATTTCAACCAAATAATAGTGTTCAATGAGTACCTTGGTATTGTTTCAATTCGTTATTCACAGATTGCAGCACATAACCATTGTAAAGTGTGTTCTGCAGCAGTTTTAATATGATCTTTGTCAAAAATGACATCGTTCACAATCTCAAGAAAAAAGCCAAGTTTTCAAAGTTATTCCTAATTTCCCAGTTTATGTTAATTGCTGATTTTATTTCTTCTTATAAAATGTCTGTTTAAATATTATATCGTAGGCAGAAAAAAATTTTTGTAAACAAAGTATATACCCTCTGGGGTCTATCGTAACTTTTAAGGGACGATTCTTCTTTCCTTAATAAAAAAAATATTTTTTACATAATATTTTTTTTATTATTTTTCCTGTCCATTAAACACTGTTTGTAACCAGTATACAAAATATCTTTGAAAAACAAAATGTCAGGCATTAATGGGTTAAAAAA